>JARFJB010002093.1:700000-912104 GCA_036346205.1 Vesta saturnalis
AAATTTTTACGATTTGGCGAAAGTAGCTTGTTATTTTTGTCATACTCAACGTAAGCGTTGGAAGGCTTTTCGATTGCAAAAAAAAAAAAAAACTATGGAATCGAAGTGAACTGCGATTCGTAAATTCCATTTATTCCCGTTTCGCCAATTCGTGTTTTGTGAACTCACCAATAATTATTTTTACGTCAACTATGCAGTGCTTACCTGCTCGTAGGTAATAATTTATGCTTGTTTTGTCAACTGAATAGAAATTCCATACGCACGGGTACATAACTTTGTTACTTATTTAAGTTTGCTCATGATTTGATTTTCGATAATAATTTTATTTTAATTTTATAAAAATAAAACAACAGAATATAACTTCCTTCACACTTCATCCAGGCTTAGGACTGGCAAACTAAAAAGTAATATTTTTACATTTCATTGATATAAACCTTTACATAAATTACCTATCAATTTTTAAATAATTTATATCAAACCTTATTTCCTAGTTATTTCCACAACTGTATTGTCATTATTAATAAATGTTATCAGTTGTCCACTCCTTTCCCTCTCCCTTTGTCAATCTTACACTAGACACACCCCAACCATCCACCACTTACAGTCCTACTCCCTAATCCAATATCGTTACAGCCACCCATTTTAGTCACGCTCATGTAGAACACTCTTGGCTGGTATTAACACCAACTGCGGTACATAAACGTGGAAAAGTATCATCATTCAAACCATCATCTTGGCTGTGATTCGCACCGAGACGGGTTTTTGAATTATTCCCAAACAACGTAGTTATTTCGACGGAGGTCAGGCCCCGAACAACTACCTACTTTTACTTAAACCAGCCCGCTTAAGCATATCCATCCCTGTAATCGTTGTTGGTAGTTAGGCCCGAATACGATATCCCTGGGCCTAATTATACTCCAGAAACTTCTGACAATACACCTATAATTAAAACACACATAATTAATTATACCGATTCCGAATCCACACCTACCAGGATCATACCATAATTTTCCGACATAATTAGAACAGTATCAAAAACCCACTCACTTGTTACCACCTCCTGTATAACTCCCATTTCACATCACCACGGTCCAGGTACATACACATAATACCTGTTGTTTAATTAATTTTTTTGTTTCAAGTTTTTTGTTTTTTTTTATTTGCAGCAGCTTCGTCAAATGTTTAACCTAAGTATTAATCATATTTCACAACATAAGATATTTTAACTATTGTATCCACCAGATGTAATTGATTTTGATTAACTAAAAAAATTGGAAAAACCTACCTTGTATTTACGAGTTATTACCATATTATCTTGTAAAAATTATAATTGACGATTAGATTAGATATATGATGAATCCGCTGGTAAATAAGTTGTAGGAAATGTAAAATTAAAAAAAATGTATAAACACACCAAATTAAAAAGTTAAATTTTTACTTTTCCGGTCCCAATTCTGGATGAAGTGTAAATGAAGTTATGGAGTCTGCTTTCTGTTTTATTTTTGTAATAAATACATAAACATATAAGAACTGAGTACTTGACGAAACAAGAATTTTTAAACCAGTTGACGAAATTAATTATTATGTAGTTGACAAATCAAGAATTAAAAGGTTCAATGCAGGTAAAAATTGCATAGGTGACGAAACACGAATTGACGAAACAAGAAATCACCGTAAATTCTAATCTTATTATAAGAAGTTAATTATAAGGAGTCATAATAAATGTTGCCACAATTATGTTCTCCCAGCGTTTAAAATTCAATTCCGTTTCGCTACTTAATTACGAATTTTGTTAAACGAATGACTTCACTGGTAAGTTTTTGACGGAAAATTTGTTTTAATTTGTATAAAGTAAAAACTATTACATTTGTAGACTAAAATCTAAATCATTTAGTGCTTGTATAGTTTATATCTAAAAGGGATAAAAATATATGTTTTAATTTAGTTTTTTTTGTTTTTAGCAATTTGTTTTTTATTAAGTTTTATTTTATAAAATAAAATAAAATTTTCATGTTCATGATATATGTTATGAAAAGAAAGTTTATATACGTTTGCATATTATATTGAATTTTTGAATATTGATATTATATTAGCTTTATTTTGTTTTAAATTCTTAAAGTTGAATTACAGTTATGTAATTAACAATTATTGTTAATTTTATTAAATACATAAATAAAAAGTTTACCTCGAGTAGGATTTGAACCTACGACCTGTACTTTGCTAGAGTACCGCGCTAACCTTGGTTCAAGCCCCAATCGATACAAATTTTGTCTTTATGTATGTAGAACTGATGTAAATTCTAAATATAATGAGATTACCATCAAATTACTTATATTAAAACAATGTGAGTCTGCAATATCGCAAGGATTCACACATACCAAAGCAACTTGACTAATATTAATTATTAAAGTTTTAGTATAAGTTCAGAAAATATAATTAAATTATTGTAATTTTATTAAATACATAAATAAAAAGTTTACCTCGAGAGTAGGATTTGAACCTACGACCTGTACTTTGCTAATTATATTATGTATTTAATAAAATTAACATTAATTTTTAATTACATATTTACCTTTGAACTTATTCGTTCATAACAAAAACTTATAATAATACAGTTATGTAAGTTTTAAACTTCAACTTAAATTTAATTGAGCAACTTCGTATGAATGATTTCCTTATTTTCGCCAAATAAAATAAAGTACGAGGAAATTTGGAAGTTAATGACCTAGTGTATTACTTTATTCATTTTGAATTACAATTTTAGATTTTAGGGATTTTAAGTTTAAGTAAACTAACTTTGACAGGCTGAATCACCCTGATATAGTTAAAGGGAATTATATTATTATATGTTACTAAAAAATATATCCACGTACCGCACAAAAATATCAATAACTTCCAATGCGTTTTAATAGCAAAGAAAATTTCTTATATATTATACATTTTTTTTAGTTTGTTTTCGTCGATCGCTGATGAAATTTTTGAAACACCTTCAGTGATGTGGGTAGTGATACGTGATAATAGTTTAGAAGTTATTTGGAAAATCGTTTATATCTATTTCACTAAAATTATTCGACACTTAATATAGTGTTCAAAAAATTTATTCATTACGTATATAATTACCCTTGAATTGCTGAAATGTCTGAAGATAGCCGGGTTGCATTTGAATAATGTGGTTTAAACATGTTTGTAGTTAGGCGCTAATTATGCGCCACTTTGTACCGTTAAAATTAAACATTGGACCCCTATAGGAAATAACTTGTTGCAAAAATTTCCTAAGCACAGTCTAACTTCACGTAGTCGCGAACTTTTGGAAAAATATTTTACGCCTTTATAGGAAAAAAGTTATTGTAAAGCAAAGCAACATTAACACGGCTAACTTCGCAGCCGTGAATTACATAAATATTTTTTTTTTCTTATACAGTAATTAAGCGCCAATTATGGGCCATTTTGCGCCTCTAAAATAAAATTTTTCGCTTAAGTTATTGCAAAAATTCATCGACAAGGCTAACTTCATAGCCTTGTGAATAAATTAATCTTGCCCGATTATAATTAGGCGCCTATTATCCGTTTTTCGTCATTAAAGTGAAATTTTGGGTCCTTATAGGAAACAAGTTGTAAAAATTACACTAATACGGCTAACTTCACATTCGTGAACTTCTCCATAAATCAATTTTTTCTTACTTAAAAATTAGATGACAGTTATTAGGTTATTGCAAAAATGATAGCGACACGGATAACTTCATAGCCATGAACTCTTGCATAAATCATTGTTTTCTTATTTCGTTGCTAAGTGCCAATTATGCTTCATATTCGCCGCTAAGTTGACATTTTGCTCCCTTATTGGAAGTAAGTTATTGCAAAATTACATCGATAAGACTAACTTCATAGCCTTGTGAATAAAATTATCTTTTCTTGTGTGGTAATTAGGCACCCACCATTTGGTGCCATTAACATTAAACTGCGCCTCAATAGGAAATAATTTTGCGCCTTTATAGGTAATAAGTTATTATAAAATTACGTTGACACGGCTAACTTCACAGCTGTGAACTTCTGCCTAAATCGATTTTTTTATACAGTTAGTAAGCGCCAATTATGCGCCATTTTGAATCGCTGAAATAAAATTTTGCACCTATGAAAGAAGTTATTGCAAACATTTCATCGAAAAGGCTAACTTAATGCCCTTAAGGATAAATTATTTTTTTCTTGCGCGATAATTAGGCACCTATTATGATCGATTTTGCGTTGTTAAAGTTAAATTTTACGCCTCTATAGGAAACCAATTGTAAAAATTACATCAATACGGCTAACTTCACAGTCGCGAACTTCTGTATAAATTTAGAAATTAGACGACAATTACGCACTGTTTTGGGCCGTTAAAATCAAATTTTGCATTCCCATAGCAAGTAAGTTATTTCACAAATTACATAAACACGACTAAAATCACAACCGGGAACTTCCGCATAAATTATTTTTTCTTATTTAGTAATTAGGCGACAATTATGCGACGTTTTGCTACTATTGCAAAAACTACTTCGACAAGCCATTATGTGCCATTTTGCGCCGTTACAGTTATACATTGCGCATCAATGGGGAATAATTTGCAGCAAAAATTCTATAAGCACGGTTAACTTCACGGAGCCGCGAACTTTTGTATAAATAAATTTTTTCTTATGCCGTAGATAGGTGCCATTTTGTGCCGTTAAAATACAATTTTGCACGTTTATAAGTTAGAAGTTATTATACAGTTACATTGACACGGTTAACTTCACAGCAGTGAACTTCTGCATAAATAATTTTTTTTTATTTGCTGTTTTGTGCCGCTAAAATAAAATTTTCGCCAGCGTATGAAATTAATCTTTCCTTGCGCGATAATTAGGTACTCCGTTGTGCTTCGTTAAAGTTAAATTTTGCGCCCCTATAGGAAACAAGTTGTAAAAATGAAATCAATGTGGTTAACTTCGCCGCTGTGAACTTCTGTATACATCAATATTTTCGTATTTAGAAATTAGACGACAATTATGCACTGTTTTGCGCCGTTAAAATCAAATTTTGCATTTCCATAGGAAATAAGTTATTTAAAAAATTACATCGACAGGGCTAACTTTACAGCCGTAAACTTCTGCATAAATAATTGTTTGTCTTATTTTTGTAATTAGGCGCCAATTATGCCGCTGTTTTGCGCGTCTAAGTTGAAATTTTGCTCCCATAACTTATATTTTATTGGAGCGAATAATTAATGGTGTATAATTTGTGTAAAAAATAATTTATTTATACAGAAGGTAACGGCTGTTTGAAGTTAGCCGTGTCGATGCACAAACAATGCATAATGGGCACCTAATTAATGAATAAGAAAAAAATTATTTATTCCGAAGTTTGTGAAGTTAACCGTATTGATGTAATTTTTACAATACAAGTTGTAATATATGTTTAATTATCGTGTAAGAAAAGGTTAATTTATTTATAAGGTTATGAAGTTAGCCTAGTCAATGTACTTATTGCAATAACTTACTTTCTATGTGGGCGCGAAATTTTATTTTAGCGGCGCAAAACCGCATAATTTTCGCCGAATTTACTGCATAAGGTAAAATTATTTTATGCAAATGTTAGTGAAGTTAGCTGTATTGACGTAATTTTTACTTGCTTCCTATATGCGCGCAAAATTGAACTTGAATGGCGCGAAACGGCGCATAATTATGGCGCAAGAAAGATTCATTTATATGTACGGATATGAAGTTAATATTGTCTATGTAATTTTTGCAGTAACTTATTTCCTATGGGGACGCAAAATTTTATTTTAGCATAATTGGCGCCTAATTACTGCATAAGAAAAAAATGATTTATGCAGAAGTTTACTGTTGTGAAGTTAGCTGTGCCAATGTAATTTTGGAATAACTTTTTTTCTTATAATTTTAAAATTTTATTTTAGCGGTGCAAAATGGCGCCGAATTACTTCATAAGAAATAAATAATTTGTCTAAAAGTTCCCGGCTCCGTGAAAAATTTAATAATAGTTTATTAAATGTAGCAATGAAAATAATACTATTAGGTGCTGAATTCTACTGTATACCTATATCTGGTGAGCGCTGTAAGTCTGCACCATAAAAGGAAGTCCGACGTATACCGAGATATACATGATATGTATGTATATATTATACAGGATGGCCCAATAGTGCTTGGGTGGAAGATTGTGGGTTTATTAAGGAATATTTCTAAAGTTTGTTGACGGCATGTGGTGAGGTATCCTTAAGGCTACAAACCCAAAATATTTTCACTTGGATTGCAAAGTTTATACAGGGCGATTTATATCAAAGTTGCATTTTTTCAATGGAACCCCCTGTATATTATTGCATATTTGGTCTCCTTGGTCTATTCTAGTGCGACTTTATGTATGACACATGGTACCTAAAACGAATCGTTTAGCCGCAATTCGTCATTTTTACAAATAGTAGATGTCTGAAAAAATTTAATATCGCTGTAATCACAAAACTTAGAAGGCCGTGACTGTGAGATGTTACTAGATATGAAATGTACTCGCGTAGTCCGGACGGTCAAATACGAATTCTTCTTGTGTTTAAGGAAATTACTTTGTCAATTTAGAAAATTTCAATCAATCGTAACATAATTTTTTCAAATGGAACGACCATTTTTTCATTTTTGCCAAAAATCCGAAATTTTTGTACCTTTCTAACGTTATAAATTAGTCTGTATCTATTTTCGGTACATTTATTTTAATTTCACAATTTCTAATTAATTTGATGAATTTTTCAATTTTTAGTTTGCACTATCTAGTAACCCATGGAAAGTAAACAAAAAACGATTCACATTATAAAACATTATTAAGTAGAAAAATACATAAACACAAAAAACAAAATTACGAGCTAAAATAAAATAAAAATTATTTTAATAAATGTTCAAAATGTCTACCACCTTGTTCTAGGCAAATTTTAATTCTACGACGAAAATAATTTTTAACCTTATTTAACATTACTGGGTTAATAGTGGCAAAAACGTTTCGGATTCTATGTTTCATATCTTCCGCAGTGTTTGGTAGCTCAGCATACACTTTTCCTTGGCGTACCCCCACAAAAAGAAATCAAGCGGAGAAATATCTAGAGATCTCGCTGGCCATCGTGTTGATCCTTCCCTTCCTATCCACTTTTTATGTTCTAAGCAAATTTTAATTCTACGGCGAAAATAATTTTTAACCTTATTTAACATTACTGGGTTAATAGTTGCAAAAACGTTTCGGATTCTATTTTTCATATCTTCCGCAGTGATTGGTAGCTAGCTCAGCATACACTTTTCCTTGGCGTACCCCCACAAAAAGAAATCAAGGGGGTAATTATCTAGAAATCTCGCTGGTCATCGTGTTGATCCTTTCCTTCCTATCCACTTTTCAACAAATGCATTATTAAGCCATTCACTTACTAAACGAGCACGGTGTGAAAATACATTTCCCTAATTTGATCGCGTGGGACATCTTCAAGGAGTCCAAATAATGTATTATCCAGGAAATTCAAGTACAAATTCGAATTTAGAATGCCGTCGAAGAACAACTGAAGTACCGAATATGTCTGCCCAAACATTAATCAACCATTTCTCTTGGCTATGAACTCGGAAATAGTGAGGGTTTTAATCTGAGTAATAATGAAAATTGGGCAGGTTAACAAATTGCTGTGGAAGATGCACTCATCTGTAAACATGATCTTATCCAAAAATTGTACATTTTCATTTAACTTTAGTTCTACCCAATTGCAAAGATTAATCCTGTTTTGAAAATCGGTCCCCTTGATGTCTTGATGTAGGTAGTTAGATGTGCTAAGCATGAAATTTGTTTTTTTTTATTCTTCTTTTTATTTTATTTCCTAATTTTGTTTTTGTGTTTATGTGTTTTTCTGCTTAATAAATAATGTTTTATAATGTGACTCATTTTTTGTTTAATTTCCACGGGTTACTAGATGGTGCAAGCTAAAAATTGAAAAACACATCAAATTAATCAGAAATTATGAAATTAAAAAAGAAATCTACCGAAGATAGATCCCGACTAATTTACATCGTTGGAAAGGTAAAAAAATTCCGCATTTGATGCAAAAATGAAAAAATGGCCGTTCCATTTGAAAAAACCAAGTTACCATTGATTGAAATTTTCTAAATTAACAAAGAAATTTTTATAAACACAAGAAGAATTCAAATTTGACCATTCGGTTTACGCTAGTACATTTCATGTCTAACATCGCAGAGTCTTGGATATTTAGTTTTTTCAGACATCTACTTTTTGTAAAAATGACGAATTGCGACTAAACGATTCGTTTAGATACTATGTGTGATACGTAAAGTCACACTAGAATTGACCAAGGAATCCAAATATGCAATAATACACTGGGGGTTCCATTGAAAAAAATGCAACTTTGATGTAATCGCCCTGTATAAACTTTGCGATTCAAGTGAAAATATTTTAGGTTTGTAGTTTTAAGGATAACCCACCACATCCCATCAACAAATTTTAGAAATATTCCTGAATAAACCCACAATCTTCCACCCACACACTATTAGGCCACCCTGTATGTGCTCAAGGGACGGTGTATCCGTTATAGCGGAACTGATTAAATTAAGAAAAAAAGTAATGATTAGCGCATTTAAAAATTGCTGTGATGTTATTTATTATTCTAGAAAGTGAATATTTTGATCGTAGAATTGTTTGGGTGGTGAGCACTTGTTGCTTGTTTTCATAAAATTCTAAACAAAGGAAATTGTTTACAGACACTGCTGTATTTATCCAACGTTAGAAAGTATTTGGAAACTTTTCAATTACATATAAAAAACGCATATTTCGAAAAAAGGTCACAATTTGAATAATTGCTTTTGTTAATTGTCACGTGAGAAATAATCGTTGCTAAAAGAGTTAAAGTGTGCGATTTGATAAAAAAAAGTTGCGACGGTCCGTTTCTACATAAAAAGTACATTTGGACGTAAATAGAAAGCATTAACCCTTGGTTTTTCATTATCCGCGTCTACACTCGTGTACTGACCTGCGTGTGGGCCACGTTCAAGTGTGGTTGCCCCATGTTTTTGAAGGTCGTATAAAAATATAAACAGTTGAATATACGAATCTTTCTTTATTATTTATTTTTGCGATAAACCAAAATTACAATACACTAAAGAAAGTCGAGGCAAGTGCAAATGCCCGTTCCTATGACTTTGAGCCCACTCGCCATAACTATTTTGATGTATCACCTTTTTTTTCGTAAATTTTTGTACAATTTGGTATTGTATGTAAATATATTTTTGCCAAACACGCAGAAAATTTCCCTTAACCTAATTCCTAAATTAGACATCTACAATTTCATCATATTGTGAAAATATTATTTGCGTCCTAATTCGAATTTTCCAAAACTATATTTACCTATCATTGCTAAAAATTTTAATCCATAATTAATTGATCCATTGTAGGCTTATACAATGGGATTGTACATTTAGGCATTTTTTCCCACGTAATCTTGAAATAAAGATCAAATACGTTTAAATTTAATTGTATCTTGTGTCACCTATGTATATGACGAGAAGCTTCTGCCATCTATGTATTTAATTTTAAAACTATGTTGTGGTTTGAGTCCATTCTGTGTATTTTTCTTTAGGTAGTCACGAAATAATATTAGTCTTAATTATGATTATATGTTATTAATTTTAAATAAATCTTTCAAATATGAGAAAGCCTTGGGTTTACTTTACTTATGTAATGTAATACGAATAAAATTTAAGCGCAATAAAATAATTATTTAATTGAAAAATTGTGAATGTTGCACTTGCTCTATCAAGTTTTATAAACGTCACAGGCTTTCTTAGTCATTAGTAGGGTGTGAGAGTGACAAATTTATTAACTCTCTACGTAATTGTAAGGGAAATCCAAACCACGGATACGCCAATGTTATCCCACGTGCTTATGTTAATAGATAATTACGAACGAATATACGAAAGTCAAGGATATCAATTTATGTTTGTCCATTATTGCTACAGAAGCGTGTTATATCACTTTATTATGTGTTGAAGTTTTTGTTTTTATCTTATCAGTAATTTTTTTTTTCAAATGGGATTTTAGTGCATACATTAAAGATGAAACTGGTGAGTGTCGTCACACTTTATAGCGCTCTGAACAAATTTGTTCACTTTCATATTTTTAATTCATTATCCGCATTTATCTACATCATTATTTCTTGTGATTAACGATGATATTAAATCGGGAGATAACGTTTAATTTTCAACTTACTTATGTAGAGAGGATTTGAGCCTTGGCTATTTAAGTGATTGTATTGTATTGTAGAGATGGCGCTTAATTGAACTATCTGTTAAACTTTAAGATTATAAATCTTTTTGTCAATTATTAACTGCTGATGTAGTTGTACAATTCAACTGTACATGCGTTATTTAATTTATAAGGACAAAACAAAATTTTTACATTTATTTCTTCATTCAAATCGTTCGGTTTTTCCCCTATTTTGTCTTCTGTTACGGAAAGTTTGTCAACGTTGTGTTGTAACTACACTATTAAATCAAGGACACGAAATTTAGTTGAATCCCATCTTAATCTTAATTATTACGGGGATTACGTTTTAACAGTATTAAAGGTAGCAATGTTTGTTATAATAGAAAACAATCTGACTTAATTTAAAGCCCTTAAAAAATTACCAATAAGGAAGGATTTTGTAACTATGATAAAGGGTGGCCACATTATTATACTCGTAAGATTTTTTCAATTTGATTTATTCAAAACTTTCAAAATACTACTGGTCTTCAACCTTTTTTCTGGATCTTTTTCGTAACTACAAATCTAAAATGTATCGGTTAGGTTGGTGTCTCTCAGGAAACGGTTCCTCATTTGAGGGCCACGCTATATATGGGTGGGCCTTAACTGTATGTGTAGTTTCAATACGCAATAAAAAAATAACTGGATCATAGGAATTTTTAATTTACACAGGGTGACATAGAAAAAAGTGCCATGCATAGTAGGGTGGAGTGAAAATTTTTTTTGGAGATATCAAAAAGCTTGGGTGTGCAAAAGTTGGTGTAATATCAGATTAGTTTGCTACAAAAATAATTTGAAAATCTACTTACATCTTCAGGTGCCACAAAGCATCTAAATTTGCGAAAAAAACGGTATACTTTAAATTTTTTTTATTACATTGGTAACATTTATTTTTCTTATGTTGGGTGGTTATTTTAAATATGAAAGTGAACTCAAAGAAAATGTAGGGTATAAATTAAATATCTAGTGCTGCCACCATGCAACTAAGGAAAATAAAAAAAATAGAGAAAAAACCAAAGTTTCAGTTTTCAAAAGAATGGATTATGACAAGATAATTCAAACAGTTAAGGAAAGTATTATGGAATAGGAAAAACACATTCTTAGTCTAATTTATAATCAGAATTTTTTTCAAATTGGGGTATAAAGATCTGTACTTCAGTTTTGAATTAATATATCCGTCTCTCTGCGATTCGCCTACTGTTGCTGCAGCTTCTGTGACCAAACGAACACATCGCTCAACAGGCTGTGTGTGACAGGGGTAATTTGGAAATGTCATTATATGTTCGTTTGTATCAAGATAACCTTTAAGTTCTTCTACGCTGATTGATCTTGTTAAGGGAGGCTCACTGTTTGAATAACTGGCATAACTTATCATTTCATAGTACTCGCCGGCTTCAAAATTGATGTCTGGAACTTTGAATCTTCTAACACCCAGGTGGTCTTGTCTCTGGTTACTAGTTTTCAAAATTCGACGTAGAGCTAAAGTTCTGATGGTTGCTTTATCGTCAGTTAGCATAGCCAGCAATAGATTCTCCGGATGTGCAAAGTATGCGTTCCTTTGAATGACTGGATCGATCACGTTTCTTAAACTTCGTGGCAGATATCTGCTCAAATAAATAACTTGCCACAAATGTGGTGTTCCATTCCAACATCCACTCTTGGTTTTGATCGAGAACCAAACTGGTGCGTAAGCTTTGACGATATAGGTAGGTAAAGTTGTCAGGTTCTCAGAGGGTCTTTCAGATGAAATATGTAAACGCAGTATTTTACTAGCAGTTGTTAGCCAACGTGAATGCGAAATAGGGCCCGGCGATAAATGCTGGGAACACTCACCAGACGTTACAACCAAGACTATTCTATACAGATAACTCTGATCGTTACTTAATTCCGCCAAATCAACTACTGGTAATGGATTTCCTTCAATTGCGATGTATTTTACAACTGGCTGCATGCAGTTCTTTAATGCTCTACCTATTGGACCAGAAAATGAATTTGGACCATGCGTCGCACCATCCAAGACCACCAAGAGATGCCGAAGAGGAAGCTCATTTGTGTAAGAGGCACACAAACCAATGAAGTTGTTTTTTGTAATGAACTTCTAATTTACGCATTACGCCATTTTCATTTCCGGTATTTACATTAGTTCCTTCGCATCCAATGGCAACTAGCTCTTCAATTTTGTACCCCTTGGCGTGGCACTATGCATGGCGCTTTTTTCTATATCACCATGTATATTTAAAAACTACAAAAAAATGGAAATTTAAATAACATCTAATTTTTAAAGATTATATTATCTAAGTGACCGCCTCCAGCTTGTTTCAAAAACTCGTTGACACGTTGCTCTAGGAATAGTGTGGATTTCCCGCACAATGTTTTGCTTTAATTGCTCTACTGTTGTCGGATTATCGTCATACTCTCTTGGTTTTAGGTTTCTCCACAACAAATAATCATTCGGAGTGAGATCTGGGCTCCTTGGGGGCCATTAAATGTCTCCTCTCCGTGAGATGAGCTTTCCATGAAACATCTCTTTCAACAGGTCTATGGAAGCTGTGGCAGTATGACGAGTGGCTCCATCCTGCTGCAACCAGGTCCTGGAATTGTAGCCTTGAAATTCTTGAAGAACTGGAACCAAGAACTCTTCTAGCAATAGTGACAATAGTTTTCAGCTCTCACTGTCACAGCAACCCCTCTTTGATTTTCAAAGAAGTATGGTCCGATTATTCCCCTGGCTGATATTGCAGCCCACACAACAACCTTAGGGCCATGAAGAGGTCTTTGATGCTTTTGTGGGGGGTTAGTCTCGGACCAAAACCGACAATTTTGTTTATTAACATGGCCGTTGACATGAAAGTTCTTCACCACTAAAAATTGTTTGAAAAACTGTTGAAACGTTCCAGCATAACATTGGCAAAATTGAGTCGTCAGGCTTCAATTCTTTCGTCAATTGAATTTTTTACGCTTTTAAATACAAATCGCGGTGCAAAATCCTTCGTAAAGTGGTCCTCTTGATTAAAACTTGACTTCTTTTACGAGTCGATTGTGGATTTTCTCTAATCGATTCATGTCGAATATTCTCCGACGTTCTCACTGACTTTGGGCGGCCCGCGTGAATGATTCTTATTGTAGACCCGGTTTCTTCAAACACTTTAATAAATTTTCGAATAGAATTTCTTCGCTGATGTTTCGTAAACCGCGGTACATTCGCCTAGCAATCGTCACAGAATTATTGTTTGCTTAATACGCACGAACACAAAAGGCACGTTGCGCTCCAGAGAACGGATCCATGGCGACTAACAATTCCACGAAATTTTCCTCTAAACACCCCCCCCCCCCCCCCGTGTCTGCGTACTTCTGCAGGTTTTTTTATAAACGAAACAAAACGCCAGCACAGTTAAGCATCAATTCACTTTTGTAACCGAAGCCACAATGTAAAAGCTTGAAGCCAGTCATCTTTTGGAATGTTCTCAAAAAATTGATGAATTGCTTCTTGTATCTTCGTGAAACGTCGACCACGTAAATGTAGGTTAAAGAACAACCAGAAATCACACATGGCCAAATCAGGCGAATACGGTAGATGCTCAATTACTTTTACATTATTTTCACCAAAAAATTCAACTGTCTGCTGTGTACTGTGTGATGATGCATTATCGTGTTGCTACATTAACCCGCGACTGACTCAACTGCAGGTAAACATTTTGTGGTGTACCAGTTTGCTGTGACTGTACGTTGATTTTCCAGCTTGATTGCTTTTACTAATCCTGTACTACGAAAGAAAACTGCGTACATAACTCTCTTGGTAGCCCTTTGCTTTTGGCCACTGTTGGTGTTGGTGCATCTTCGAGGATCCACACACGGTTCTCCTGGCGCGTAGGAATATTGTGTTTCATCACCTGTTACTATTTTAGATAGAATACGTTGTCCATCATTATTTAATATTTCTACCGTTTACCTAGCGGTTCTTACTCGCTCTGTTTTTTGGAAATCGTTGAGCGTGTGTGGCACCTAACGAGCAACAATGTTGTTTATCCGAAAATGATCATGTAAAATTGTTTCCAGCGGTAAACTGAAGAACAGGGCCTACCAGTACGTGCCCCATTAACAAGCGATATCCGTCCTCTTTTAAATTAAGTACTTTCATCACCAAATGCGAGTTGCAATCGTTCAAGACTTTGTTGTTTACTTGAACATCGTAGTAGATCATTGCGCGCATATGTTCACTTGACGTTTGCTCTATGACAGCAGCGACTCAACCGACAGTGGAAGCTTACTACTTAAGGATGGTGGTACGTAGAAATGCAGTGTTGCCAGCTTTAACTTCTCTAGTTAAGAGGCATCTCAAAATATATGGCGTGATCCTCGAATTCTTGTGCTGTAGCTTTTTTATCCCTGTTAGCTTTAAAATAGAATCATATCTATATTATCTTCCTTAGAATAATTAACTCAGCGATATAGAATAATGACGTGAAGCATTCTGTTGTTTCATGATGGCGGCCGCGCGTAATCAAAGCTTACTATGAAAAAAACAATAATTTCGAATTTTGACGCTTAAAGAACCTAGGATTGTGATACATCATTGAAAAAGCAAAAATTCAATATGGCGTCGCCAAGAAAATAAAAAGATCTTGTAAATATGTCTTAAACAAATGAAGCTAGAAAATTACACATTTACGTGCTGCCGTAAATGCATCATTTCACTTTTTTCCATTATATCTGGGGTCTAAAGGACCCCGGAAAAAAAGAAAGTAAACGCAATCTTCCTTAAATATCACAACGCAACATATATTCTTTTATTCTTAAGGCTTATATTATTATCATAGTAAACAAACTTAAATGTTTAGTTCATTGTTAAATTGAACAACGTTAATGAATATAAATTTAAAGTTCCAACAGGTGGTTCACGAGCTGCAGTAGCCAAATATTGTTATTACTTATTATTCTAGTGCATTAGGGCACCGTTTTTGAAACTAAGGTAAATGATTTATTACTTAACTAAAATTAAAAAAAAAAAACTTCCAGAAAGAAATTTGTATTTATTATTTTAGATAATTTAAAAAAATACTTCCAGGCAGAAATTTGCAAAATACAGAATTGTAACTGAATGTCAGTAGGATACCTGATTTCAACTAATGGGGTAAGCCACACAGCTTACCAATATAAATAGACACAAATGCTATTTACATAACCGAACTGGTAGCGTAGTGGTGACTCAACCTGCTTAGCATTCGGGAGGTAATGGGTTCGATTCCCGTTACCGTCTACCTTGTATGAGGTTTTTTTCAGGGGGTTTTCCTCATACACATGGTCACTGCGTACATGCACACCATGTGCGGCTACTTAGGCGAATGCTGGGATAGTATTTTCTCCTTCAGAACCCTAACTCCGTTCCTTTCGATCCTATCCTGTCCACACCCATCCTTAATCCCACCATGCATATATACGTAATGTATGTATGTATGCTGGGAATCCATGATTGTGGCTGAAGGATTCCCGTTACCGTCTACCTTGTATGAAGTTTTTGTCAGGGGGTTTTCCTCATACACATGGTCACTGCGTATATGCACACCATGTGCGACTACTTAGGCGAATGCTGGGATAGTATTTTCTCCTTCAGAACCCTAACTCCGTTCCTTCCGATCCTATCCTGTCCACACCCATCCTTAATCCCACCATGCATATATACGTAATGTATGTATGTATGCTGGGAATCCATGATTGTGGCTGAGGGAGCTCGGAAAGCTCGAGCAGCCCGCCATGAAATGAAATACGTGACCTTTTCCTATTTACAGATGTTATAATGACCCATTTATTTTTATTATTAAAAAAAAAGCACATTGAAATCTTGAATGTAACGTATTATATCATGCAGAGAACATTTATAGTTACGAAAGTTAAAGTAGTTATGATTAACGTTGATATTAAATCGGAAGGTAATATCTAATTTTTAAATTACTTATGTAGGGAGTATTTGAGACTTGGCTATTTGAGTGAGTGATATAGAGATGGCGCTTAATTGAACTCCTGAAATCATTAGTTTTTTTTGTGAATTATTAACTAATTTTCTAAGTTGTACAACTGAAAGTGTGCCAACGTTCTACACTATTAAATCAAGGACGTGAAGTTTGTATAATTAGTCTTAATCTTATCTAATCCCATTTTAATTTTAATTATTACGGGGATTCCGTTTTAACACTTTGTTAAGTGCAGCAATATTTGTTATAATAAAAAATAATCTGAGTGAATTTAAAACCCTTAAAACAAATTACCAATATGGAACGCTTTTGTAACTACAGTGGGTGGCCGAATTTTTTTCAAGTCAATTTGTTTTATTCAAACATGCACAAATAAGTTTGAAGGCCACTTAAAACTTATTTGTGCATGTTTTTCGTAACTAAGTTTAAATTGTCTCAGATTAAGTTGGTGTCGCTCCGGAAATTCTTCCTCATTTGCTTGTGCTGTAGCTTCTGTATTCCTCTTTGCTTTAAAATAGAATCATATCTAAATTTTCTTCCTTTGAATAATTAACTCAGCCATATGGAATATGATAAGAAGCAATCTTTTGTTTCATGGTGGCGGCCATGCGTAATCAAAACTTACTATGAAAAAAAAAATTCGATTTTTGAAGTTTAAACAGCTTATTAACCTAGGATTGTGATACATCATTAAAAAGCTCTTGAAGAGCTTTTTAAGATAATATAATCGTATATTGCGCGGTGAAACCGCATTGGTTTACGAAGTCCAAATCGGGTTTCACAAAAATAAGCGTGTTATATAAGGCATCATTTAGATACATACATAGTTTGGAAAATGTTATGAGGACTCGTAAACCCTCTTTACATCATAAATAAAGAAGCTTGTATAACCCATTGTTCAGATGGAAACATTGTTTTTTCTCTTTACATTATAAATAAGCAAGCTTCTATAACCTATTGTTCAGATGGAAACATTGTTTTTTGAAATTCTATAGGGACTCGTAAACTATTTACATCTCATTGTGGGCTCAGGTGTCCATCTGTACATGCGGTTAAGATGTTTTACAGATTATAAGAACCCAAATATGTTTCCTGTATTAAATGGTGCCCAAAAAAATGACATGAAATGTTTTGTTGATTCCTAGAAACCTTATAAAATATTTATCAAGCAAGTTTGCTGTCCACCAAGTCAACATAAATGTGAGTCGAGACTCCTTTGAAAAATACTTTCGGCATATCATAACTTTAAGGTGATTACAGGATTAAATTCCAGCAACACTTTTTCTATAAAAGCTGCACCAAAAAATAAGCTTGGGTTTTCATAGAAGAATATCTCTTGTCACCGAAGAAGATATGATAAAACACGTCAAAGAAATTACGCACGATAACAATGCTTTCGTGCAGAGACCGGTTCTGGTAGCTTAGATGCTGGTAGGATATATGCAACCTTATTTATTGCAAGGGAAGAGGAGATACCGTTCAGGATATTTAGTGATTTCAAGATCATCTTCGTTAATAGAAATGTTGCTATATAGTTTGGTAACATTTGGTTGCATTATAAATCAATAGCTAAAAACATATGTCGTGCCAAGAGTCAGACCTAGTTTCCACAATTTATGCGTCATAATTCTATGCTACTTGGCTACTCTAAACTGAAATTTGTTGCTTGTGCTTTTCATAAAATTGTTAGTCTAAAACGTTATGAAAATCATGAAAACGTTACAACAAATCATAGTACCAGAATGATTCATGTATTATAATTCGATGCTTCATAGTTGCTAAAATAGCTGTTCGTATTCTTCATAAAATTTTTGGGCTAAACCGTCATGAAAATCACGGAATGTCTCAGCCCAATAACTTTATAAAAAAAAATGTGAGCAACAAATTTTATTTCGTGGTTGCGAAAAATCACCAAATTCCCACCCACTTATGACATATCAATCATCCTGATACCATGCTTTGTTATAAGGTTTCCGTGATTTCTATAACGTTTTAGTCCAATAATTTTATAAAAAATGCTACCATTTTGGAGTTAAAAATTAGCACTTTAGTATTAACTAATAATTTGGGAATGGCG
The DNA here is from genome assembly GCA_036346205.1 of Vesta saturnalis. Classification (NCBI taxonomy): domain Eukaryota; kingdom Metazoa; phylum Arthropoda; class Insecta; order Coleoptera; family Lampyridae; genus Vesta; species Vesta saturnalis. The sequence goes on from JARFJB010002093.1 coordinate 718,346, forward strand.
GTTATTCTGTGGGTTCTTCTTTCCTGTGTTTGGCGAGTTTAACACGAGGTTATAAAAGAGTGTTTTAATCATATTTTTGTTGTAAAAACTGTTGATTTGAGGTAAGTTTTATATCTTGATTACGAATAATGTCATCCTAACCTTAAAATATTGTTAATTTTAGCCATGGGGAAGTCTTCAGACATCTTCCCTCAGAAAAAGTCAGAAATACAAACACTCTTGAGTCATACCAGTTATTATCATAAGGAAAGTAGCGCAGTCTACGGTTTGAAATGTAAAGAAGGCGTGTAACCTTAGAAAATCGTGGAAAGCCATTAAAAGTTATAAAGGCCTTGTTAGTTGACGCTGGTGTAACATTACTGACAAAACGTTAAGACGAAAGCTGAAAGAACTGAATTTCAATTGTTGCCGGTCTCTGAAAAAGGCTAACTTGACCCAGGCGATGCGTGCTAAACGGTTTCCTAAAATGCTATACATTGGAGTATAGCAGACTGCATTTTTACGATTATGAAACAGAATTCTTGACCTTGACATGATATTTTTGACATTTCAGATTTGTTTTTCCGACGAATCGTCTTATTTAGATCCTCCCAAGACATTGTTCGTCGCAGGCCCCATGAAAATGTTGATGAAAATTGCGTTGTGGAAAGAGGGGACGCTCCTCTCTCCGTTATGATATGCGACCTGATTAGCTCAAAGAGGAACGGTCGACTTCATTTGTTTGAAAGCACTATGCGTCAGGACCAGTACTTACGAGTTTTGAAAACTCGACTGCTTCCACAAATAACGAAATGGTATTCAGCAGGCAACTATCTTTATGCAGGGTTCGGAGCCATGTAATGCAGCAAAAGGAGTAATAACATTTTTAAAGGACAATAAAATAACCTTCTTGGATTGACATTGGAATTCGCCAGACCTCAACCCGATTGACAATGTCTCGGCGGCGCTAAAAAAAAATTCCAAAGAAAAAATTATTACCAATAAAAATGAATTAATAGAAAATATTATTAAAGCGCGACACAGAACATCTACACTACAAGGAATTGTTGAGATACATTGCTAGCATGCCGCAGCGTCTACATAACGTGATTACTGAAAAGGGAGGATTCGTTAAATTCATAAATATAACATTATTTCTATACTAAATCATGTTTTATTTTCTCTTTCTGAGCTAATAAACCTATAAAGATAACAATTGAAGCGGTATCATGGACCTAATAGTAGATTAAACGCTTAAGAACACATGAAAGATATAAAGAAATGAGTATAATAATTTGGCGGCCCACTGTGCATTACGTCAACTCAATGTTCATGTTCCATGCACTATTCAAGTTGTTGAAATGAAAAGTCCGTATAAATAAATACGTTTTGACCCTTCTGGCAAAGCTTTGTAGAGTAATAGTAATAATCCTGAGGACTGTTTTCGCAATTCGAGTTGAATTCATTTTACTTTGATTTTTTCCCAACCACTAGGCTACTCTCGGATTCGAACTAGGAATCTTTCACTTGCAAGCCTGAGTCCTTTATTACCACTGAGCCACTGAATAATATATATATATATATATATATATATATATATATATATATATATATATATATATATATATATTACAACTTTTTCGCAGTTGCGCAATAGTTTATTGCGTCTTATTATCTTTGTGCTTTATGAGGTAATGGGAAAAAATTCAAAGTGGTGCATTTTTTAACTTTTGCCAGCAGCTCGTAAATGGGTGTTTTTATGTACATTGTTAGGACACTTTATTTATCGAACTTTAATAGGATTAATATAACTATAGAACAAGAATCTAATAAACAAATTAATATAAAAATGCTAATAAACAAATTTACAACACGTGTCTCCCTTCGTTTTTTAACACATTTTTCACACGTCTCCAAAACCTCAACTCTTCTTAACGTATTTTGGTTGATGTTCGCTAAACTTTAAGGTATCCTATCTTCCAATTTCTGGCGATTTTCGGGCGTACAGTATTCATAAATCTTATTTTTGGCGTATCCCCATGAATAAAAATCGGGAGGTATAAGGTCCGATGACCTCGCTGGGCAAGCAATGGGCCAATTGTTGGAGATATTTTCGCCAGAAGTGTTTCTGAGGAGCTGGTATTGTGGGCTGGACAGCTATCTTATTAGAACGAAATGGTGGACTATTCGTTTGGGGGAACAGCATTCCTAATAGCAGGAGTAATTTGTTCTTGCAATAGTCGCAAATATCTATTTCCCGTTGGATTTTCATCGAAGATCTAATTTGTTGTCTAAAATACAAAAGTGTAGGTTTTATTATATTTGTCAGACGTAATCAAGGTTATTTTTATCTATAACGCCACATCGCCCATTCAACCCAAATCTTGGTTGTAGACGCCTTTGGTCTTAATCATTTTGATTTTCCAGCAATGATGATTATGTTTTTATTAAATACTCCACAATTAGTAGACCGTATTTCGTCTGTCTTTGGATTGAAAGTTCGGTATACCTTGGCATTTCCTTATAAATATTCACTAAATCTAATTCTTCTATTAAAATCATCTCCGTGAAGATCCTGTACAATACTAGGTATATTTTAGAACTTGATGCACTGTAGATTTGGATATTGCAGTAATTTCTTCAATTTTTCTTACTAAAGCCATGTTCCACAAAGGTCGCATTTCTTGCTTCATTATTATGGTATAAGTTATGGGTTTTGGTTTCCAAAAAGATCCATAAGCTAATAAGTTCGTAATTAAAAATCTACAATGTCTTTGGTTGGGTTGAAGTCGCTACGAAAATTGTTCTTCCTATGCTTCTGCTGCAGCTTCTAGAGTTCAATCACGTAAATTTTCTGTATTAACAGCCATACTACGTACTTGAAAAAACTTTTAAGATATAGAATAGTGACACGAGGCATTTTTTGTTTAATGATGGCGACCACGCGTAATCAAAGCTATATAATATAGGAAAACGGTCAAAACTACTTGATAAAGACCAGAACAGGGTTTATGGATGTACCATGTTGGTCATCTTTTAGGACCAGTATTGGCCAAAATTTTTATTTATACATTTATTTATTAGAGACACATCCAAAACTTTGCCTGATGAATAAGAACCAAATTTTATAGTTTCACAGTGTTTATCATTGTTTGGGGTGTGTAATGTACAAAATTTCTATTTATTTATTCACTAATTTTATTGGTACAACGGCCAAAACTATTTTCTCCCTGAGCAAGAAACAAATTTTATTTTTTCACTGCAGACGACCTAATGAATTCCACTCACCAAGACGTATCGGTGGTGATTATTCCCCCAAATGTTGACTATCAAACCGATAATGAAGATTTGGATAAGGACGATCTTCGGCCGCAAAACGTTCCCAAGGACGGTCAGGGGAAATAGAGCTTCAACAAATCAGAGAGCGACGAAGAGGACAATATTCCACCAGCTACACTAAGGAAAAATTTACGAGGCCTTCAAAATAAAAGAGTGCCTAAAGAACTTGACTGGACCGAAGATTAGACATTAGTATGGTATCTACTACAGGTTGCATGGACCGCCTAGGTAATGTGAAAAATTAAATCGGAAATAAAACTCCGGTTGAAATATTTGAAATATTTTTGGACAATGAAGCTACAGAGCAGACATTTGTATGCTTCTCAAAATAACAACCACATATTTTGTGTAACTAAGGTAGAAATAAAGATATTCATTGCCATCCTGCTCTTTAGTGTATATCATAAGCTGCCATCTCGTGGTTCCTCCAGTGGCTAATGCAATGTCAAGGAACCGTTTCTCAGAGATAAAGAAATATTTACACCTGGCACAAATAGACAGAAACTACAAAATGTACAAAATTAGACCACTAATGAACACTCTAAATAAAAAATTTCAGCAGTTTGGCATATTTAACATATGAAGCAATGATAAGGTATTTCGGGCACCAATCTGATAAGCAATTTATAAGGGGAAAACCATTGAGGTTTGGATGCTTTGTAGCTCATCTGGTTATCTCTACAATTTTGATACCTATTGCGGCGCGACAGTTGGTGGCCCGAAATACTCAGCGCTGCCTTTAGGATCAAGGGTTGTTTTGAAAATGCTGGACATTGTTGATGTGCCCACTGACCAGGAGGTATTCTTGACAACTACTCCACAAGGGGCCACAGGCACAGCAAGAGAAAATCGTATAAAAAAACGCCCATTGCTTCCTTCCAGTGAAATGAAAAGGAAGGATCGTGGATATTTCGAATACCGTTTTGACAAAGCTAGTTTGTTACTTTTTGTTAAATGGAAGGACAACAATGTTGTCAACATGTCATCAAATTATGATTCTATCGAGCCACTTTCAAAAGTGAAACGCCGGTGTGCTGTTGCCAAAGAAAAGAATCGAAGTGCCTCAACGAAGACTTTTCTCCACATACAATGTTTCAATGGGAGGTGTCGACCTTTTGACCAGTCTGTCAATAACTACAGAGTCAGTATACAGGGAAAGAAATGGTGGTGGCCTTTTTTTACTCATATGCTAAATGCCGCTCTTGCCAACTCTTGGAGGTTACAAATGTCAACTGGCAAAAAACAACTGCATCTGTTGAATTTTCAGAGAGAGGTAGTAAGTCATTACTTAAGAAGTTTCCAAACTTACTGTAGGAAACGTCCAACCGGTCCGTAACAGTCAGTCTAATTTCAAATGAAGGCGGCCACTTCCCAAAAAAATTAAACAACTTCGATGCCGCGTATGTCATCAAAGAGTACGACGGACATGTGTAAGAGTCACGTCACATTGTGCGTGACACGATTGTTTTATACAATTCCATACTCTTTATATAGTTAATTGTAAGTTAGTTTCTGTAATAAAAGAAAGAGATAAATAAAACAGTTTTATTTTTACATACCACGTACTTTGGATTCTTGATCAGCCCATTGTACTTATATGAGTACACCAATTTTTTTCTAAAAATATACATTTTATTTGTTAAATAACAACTTATATTAGCATTTAAACACATTTTCAAATAACAATTGCGAAGAAAATTATAAAAAAAAGAAAAAAAATGTTCGTGGGATTAAATGTGTTGAACAGTCGAAATTAAGTTTTAATAAAATTTGCGCATTTAACGTTTTGTATAGTTTGTTAGGTTTGTGACTTGGATGTTTACGCTATATAAAGTGTAGATGGCATTTATATAGAATATTCGAGAAGTTTTTTAAGATCATTAATTTTCCTGTCAAAGCTTAACTGATTTTGTAAGTGCTACAACCTTAGATATGCCATTTAATAATAAAAGCCGTCTTCGTTAAAATGGCAGGAATTTAACAGAATTCTTTATGTTTTTAATGTGTTTTTCATAAAATTTATTGTCTTTATGACCATTGTTGGTTTCACGTTTTGTTTTTGTGATGTAATTGTAAGTGTTTGTAAAAGCAAACTTCTTATGTAAAAATGGAAACTTGGTAGGATGGCGTTTTAACATGTGTGAAATGACACTTTAAAACAGAGTCGATTAAATATATGATCGCAGTACCCCAGGAATCTAGCTATGTACTCCATGCTCGCGTTAACTAGTTTTCATAAAAATACTTTTAACAAGCAAAAAATCACTGCTTAACATATACCACGACGAAGAGATTGCAAAATGTAGTAAAATTAAACACAAAACATGAATATTTTATTTATACTAGAGTGACTAAAACCTGTTTTCTCAAAATCAAACGATTCCTATTAAAACTATTTGTAAAAAGAATTTTACAAGAAGGTTTTTACTTAATATCTCAAAATTTACTAACATTAGAATTAGAAAAGCGTTCATTTTTATATCGGGAAATAAACTTTACGGGTTATTGCATCGATATGGATGGTATTATAGCAGATTTAGGAAAGTAGAAAGCCCTTTAGGATTAACATCGTACTATCGTAGGTTTGTTAGGGACTGCAACAATTCCAAAACCACTGTACAATTTATTGAAAAAAAAAATTGATTATAGGATTAGGAATACGAGTTAGGAGTTTTTGAACATTTAACCCTCCTATTGTGTTCGAGTCACTACGGCCCAATCGCGTTCTTCTAATGTGCATAACTGGTTAATTTATTTAAATATTTTGTTGCCACTGCATGACTTTTATTTCATTACTCTAGTAACGGTGTACCTAGATTGATATTAGAAAATTATAATTAGTTTTTGTTAAATGCATTTGTTACACTCACTGTGTTTGGGTCTATATGACCCGGTAATTTGTGTGGTTCAAATTAGAGGAACGAGAAGCAGATTATTATCAAACAAAATACACCCACGTGCCACACAAAATTAAAAAACACCGAACGCTTTTCGATAGCTACGCTATCATCATCAGCGGTCGACTAGGGCGAACTAAAGAAAATTTCTAACATATATACCATCAACGAGTAACGCTACGTTGCTTATCTGGTGAAAGTGAAAGTTATGAAACTTTAATGAGTTCTGAGGAGCCTAAAGGTCCTTGATCATCATTATTCATTAGAATTTGTTTGTTTTTGAAGATTTCTAAACTTTCATAACAATCGTGCTTATTTCTAACATGTTTAATTAATGATACCTTATCTACTACATGATTTTTATCAAACATATGGCAGACTAGTCCCAACGTTTGTATTTTATGTGAACTAAATGTCCTTTAAAGCGGTTTTGATAGGTCGTTTAGTTTGCCCCACATACAACTAATTTTATAAATTCCCGACCTATCCTGCTTATCCACCTTATCATCATCAGCGGTCGACTACGGCGAACTAAAGAAAATTTCTAACATATATACCATCAACGAGTAACGCTTCGTTGCTTATCTGGTGAAAGTGAAAGTTATGAAACTTTAATGAGTTCTGAGGAGCCTAAAGGTCCTTGATCATCATTATTCATTAGAATTTGTTTGTTTTTGAAGATTTCTAAACTTTCATAACAATCGTGCTTATTTCTAACATGTTTAATTAATGATACCTTATCTACTACATGATTTTTATCAAACATATGGCAGACTTGTCCCAACGTTTGTATTTTATGTGAACTAAATGTTCTTTAAAGTGGTTTTGATAGGTCGTTTAGTTTGCCCCACATACAACTAATTTTATAAATTCCCGACCTATCCTGGCTTATCCCCTTTATCTTTTAGATTGCCTAAAGGAGTTTACCAGTCCTATCTAAGCTCTATACGATCTCTATGTCTTTTGGGGAATTCCCTTCATCATGGAAGTTAGCAAATGTTCAACCTATTCCCAAAAAAGGCGATAATACCGATCCCTCAAACTACCAACCAATTGCCATCACTTCCATTTTGTCTAAAATCATGGAAAAAGCTATCAATCAGCAACTGCTCACGTTCCTTGAAACTAACAAACTCCTTAGTGACCACCAATATGGGTTTAGGCAAACTCGTTCAACAGGTGATCTTCTTTCATATGTGATCCAAGTTTGGAACAATACAGTAGAGCAGTCCGGTGAAACAGTTGTAGTCACTTTAGATATCTCAAAGGCATTTGACCAAATTTGGCATACGTTTTTACTTGCCAAACTCACCTCGTTTGGGTTAAATGATACGCTCATCAACTGGGTTTCTAGTTTCCTTGATAAAAGACGAATACGTGTCGTAGTTGATGGCTTTTTTTCAAAAGAAGTTAGCATTAACGCGGGCGTACCATAGGGATCCGCTATAGCGCCTACACTTTTTCTGTTGTACATAAATGACCTTATTTCTTCAACAACTAACCCCATCCATTGCTTTGCTGACGATAGCACTCTTCACTGTAGTTCATCTCAGTCTACTCATAGTGATAATCCACCTTCTATGTCAAATCAAGAAATTAAAGCTGAAATGGCAAATTCAATCAACAAAGACATTCAACGTATTCTCGAATGGGGAGCAATAATCTAGTTAAATTTAATGCTAACAAAACTCAGTGTTGCCTTGTGTCCGCCAAAAAAGATCGATCATTTCCTGTTGTAAGTATGACTGGCTCAGTTCTTAAGTTTTCAGACTCTATTACTCTGTTGGGTATGACTGCATCTTCAAATGTCTCATGGGTTGACCATCTTCTGTTAGCTACCAAAACAGCTGCTCGTAAAATAGGCTTTTTATACAGATCTAAGCAGTACTTTACCTCTCGACAACTCCTTCTGCTGTATAAGGCCCAAATTCGGCCTCATGTGCTCCCCTATACGCTCTCGATATCGTTGATCGTATTCAAAAGAGAGCGATTAGGCTTATAAATGACCCGTCCTTAACTTCTCACATACAGTCCCTTGAGCATAGAAGGAAGGTTTCAGTTCTTTCTTTGTATTATCGTTATTACAACGGCTATTGTGCTGCTGAATTATATTCTTTGATACCATCTCGGGCTATCTTCGCGAGAAACACTCGGTTCGCTCACTCTCATCATCAGTATGCAGAACAAATCTGGACCTGTCGTACCAAACGGGCGGAATCCACATTTTTCTACACGGCTTCTAAACTCTGGAATGATCTCCCTAGTTCCTGCTTTCCTCTCACTTATGATATGAGAAAATTTAAGGTAGCTGTTCATAGGCATCTATTGGCAATTCATTATCCCTCTATCCATCCTAAGTGTTCCTGAGTGCTTTAGTACGATAGGCCAAATTTAGCCTGTTCAGGTCCACAATCATAAAAAAAAAACTATTATCTGAAATAGTGAATGTTTTCCAATTAATTTTGGAAAATATTTTAGATAGACCTTTTGTATAAGTAGGATAGTTTGGTAACTTTACATACTTTGTTTCTATTCGTTCTCTAGCGTTACCTAAATGTAGTTAGGTTCAGAACCCTCATACTATGTGTTTGTTTCCTAACTATATTCATAACCACTTCATCTGAAAACCCATTGTATGCAGCAATTCCTTTAATAGTGTGCAATTCTTTATTATAATTTTTGAACTGAAAGAGGAAAATTAAGCAATCTATGAACCAAAAAGTTAAAAACCGCGAGTTTATGCTGTCTACGGTGATTTGAGTCATTGGTTATGAATCTTTTAGTGGTAGTTTCCTTACGATAAATATCTATATCTAGTTTACTACCATTTCTTGTTACCAGAGTATCAAGGAACGGAAGACTGTTATTTGCTTCTATCTCATAGGTAAATTTGATTGTCGGAAATTTAGAATTTAAAGTTTCTACAAAGTTCTCAACACTACAAATTTTAGTATTAAGGATGGCAAACGCATCATTCACGTATCTAATCCAAACTCTAGGAAAAGAAGGCAAATCGTGGTTTAAGTCTGCCTCAAATTTACCCATGAATAGATTGGCTATAAACGGAGATAAGCTATTGTTCATTGTCGTACCATGTTCTTGCTGGAAAAATTGATGGTTAATTTCATATACAAATCTGTTAGTTTAGGAATCTTCTACTTCTCTATCGTCCAAATGGTTTTGTTTTAAAACATCTTCTAAATAAACTAAGGTTTGATCTATTGGAATCAATAAATTTATACGAATTTGCCACACTGAAGTTGGGCTGTTGGTAGGAGAGGTTATGAAATTTACTAGATAACCATTTGCACAGCATTACCTGGTTTATGAATCTTAGGCAAGCAATACATTCTAGGTAGCACCGGATTGGATACCGTTAGTCGAAACCTAAGTCATCCACAACTCTTTTACATGTTAATAAAACCTTCCTAGTTGAAGTAATCATTTTAGGAAGAGGATCTTTGGTAATTACTGAATAAGAACCTGAATATAAGAGTTCTTTGACTGAAGCAAAATAATCCTCTTTGTTTAAAATGACTACTTGACTACTTTTATCTGCTTTGAGATAAAAACAACTTTTACTTGTGAGATCTTTTAACAATTCGAAGCTCTGAATGGTTTAAATTAAATTTTGACTTGTGTTCGACATTTTCTGAAATTGGAATTTTACTGGCTTGTCTAACGTACTTTTTGCAATTTTCATCCAATGATTTAATCGAACTTTCTATGGCTACTATGATTTTATCCAACGGAGGTTTGTTAAATTTAAGATTATATTTCAAACCTTTATTAACAAATCTATTTCTTCTTTGTTAAAAGTCTCAGAAGATTTGTTAATAACGATGCATCAGAAGAAATTGTCAAAATTACGTAGATCCAACAAAACAAGTCAAGCAAAATGGTAATTCCACAAACGCAAATATCGTTATAAGTTTGAAGGCATAGATAGTTCGATTAAATCATTACATGAAAATATCAAAAGTTTAATTCAAATTTCAGAAAATGTCCAATAGGAGTCAAAATTTAATTTAAAGCATTCAGAACTTCGAATTGTTAACGATCTCAAAAGTAAAAATTGTTTTTATCTCAAAGTAGATAAAGGTAATCCAGTAGTCATTTTAAACAGAGAGGATTATTTTGCTTCAGTCAAAGAACTCTTATATTCAGGTTCTTATTCAGTAATTACCAAAGATCCTCTTCCTAAAATGATTACTTCAACTAGGAAGGTTTTATTAACATGTAAAAGAGTTGTGGATGACTTAGGTTTCGACTAACGGTATCCAATCCGGTGCTACCTAGAATGTATTGCTTGCCTAAGATTCATAAACCAGGTAATGCTGTGCAAATGGTTATCTAGTAAATTTCATAACCTCTCCTACCAACAGCCCAACTTCAGTGTGGCAAATTCGTATGAATTTATTGATAAAATAAAACGTTGAACTTACAGAAAATAAAATTTTAGTGTCATTCGACGTTTGTTCACTGTTTCCGAGGGTTCCAATAGATCAAACCTTAGTTTATTTAAAAGATGTTTTAAAACAAAACCATTTGGACGATAGAGAAGTAGAGGATTTTCTTAAATTAACAGATTTGTGTATGAAACGAACCTTTTTCAAAATTAACCATCAATGGGCAATAGCTTATCTCCGTTTATAGCCAATCTGTACATGGGTAAATTTGAGACAGAACGCGATTTGCTTTATTTTCCTAGAGTTTGGATTAGATACGTGGATGATGTGTTTGCCATCCTTAATACTAAAATTTGTGGTTCCTTGATACTCTGGTAACAAGAAATGGTAGTAAACTAGATATAGATATTTATCGTAAGGAAACAAGCACTAAAAGATTCATAACCAATGACTCAAATCACCGTAGACAGCATAAACTCGCGGCTTTTAACTTTTTGGTTCATAGATTGCTTAATTTTCCTCTTTCAGTTCAAAATTATAATAAAGAATTGCGCACTATTAAAGGAATTGCTGCATACAATGGGTTTTCAGATGAAGTGGTTATGAATATAGTTAGGAAACAAACACATAGGATGAGGGTTAAGAACGTAACTACATTTAGGTAACGCTAGAGAACAAATAGAAACAAGGTATGTTAAGTTACCAAACTATCCTGCTTATGCAAAAGGTCTATCTAAAATCTTTTCCAAAATTAATTTGAAAACAGTCACTATTTCAGATAATAGTTTGCAAACTCTTTTAAGCAATCCAAAAGATAAAGTGGATAAGCAGGATAGGCCGGGAATTTATAAAATTAGTTGTAAAAATTGTGAACAAATATATGTGGGGCGAACTAAACCACCTATCAAAACTCGCTTTAAAGAACATTTAGCTCATATAAAATAGAAACGTTGGGACAAGTCTGCCATATGTCTGATAAAAATCATGTAGTAGATCAGGTATCATTAATCAAACATGTTAGTAATAAGCAACTTGATTGTTATGAAAGTTTAGAAATCTTCAAAAACAAACAAATTCTAATGAATAATGACGATCAATGACCTTTAGCCTACTCAGAACTCATTAAAATTTCATAACTTTCACTTTCACCAGATAAGCAACGAAGCGTTATTTGCTGATGGTATATATGTTAGAAATTCTCTTTAGTTCGCCCTAGTCGACCGCTGATGATAGCGTAGCTATCGAAACGCGTTCGGTGTTTTTTAATTTTGTGTGGTACGTGGGTGTATTTTGTTTGATAATAATCTGCTTCTCGTTCTTCTAATTTGAACCACACAAATCACCGGGTCATATAGACCCAAATACAGTGAGTGTAACAAATGCATTTAACAAAAACTATTTATAATGTTCTAATATCAATCAATCTAGGTACACCATTGTTAGAGTAATGAAATAAAAGTCGTGCAGTTTGTTACAGATCCTGCCACAGTTCCAGATTTTTCAGATTATTATCATGTACAAATGTATTTTATTAGTTTTGTTTTATTTTCATAAATATAAATAATTTACATAATATTGTCACATTATTGCGCATATTTCATGTGTTATTTGCGTACCGGTAAACAAGTTTATTCCTGTGAGCCAGTGAGCATCTGTGTGATAGTTTCGTAGTAAATATCAAACTTGATGCTATACTCTAATAAGAAATACCTAACAATTGAAATTTATTATTGAAAATGTGCAGTGAGTGAGTGCTTACGGATAGTGAACTTGAGAAACTCTTGTGTGTTTCTGATAGTGATTCTAATGCTTCTGAAGAAGACCAGTTGTCCGAAACCGAGGTATATAATAGCCAATCGGATGATGAAATGGAAGCTACGGTTTCAGATGAAGCTGATACGGATAATCACGTAACTTCAAAAGATGGCAATATAGTATGGAATGAAAAGACACTTCAATCGGGAAGGTTATCAGCAGCAAATATTATTTCGTTGATTCCTGGGCCAACCAGGTATCCCACGTCGCGAATAATTGATATAAAATCCGCGTACTTCTTATATTTCATACCCAAAATTGTAAACCTAATTTTGAAAATGTCAAATTTAGAAGGCAAAAATTTTGTGGCGACGCTTTTCAAGAACTAACATTAGTTGAACTAGAAGCATATTTTGGCCTACTGTTTCTAGCTGGAGTGTATAAATCTCATAGAGAGGCAACAGCCACTCTATTGGTTGGAAATGTAGGTCGTCCAATGTTCAGAACAACGATGTCCCTACAACGATTTCATGTAATTGCACGATAACAACACTCGACCACAACGACGCCAAACTGATAAATTAGCTCCCTTACGCGACTTGTGGGATGCATGGCTGCAATTCTACCTATGCTGTATAATGTTCACGAAATTGTAACAGTAGATGAGCAACTAGTACCTTTTAGAGGCGGTTGACCTTTTAGACAGTATATCGCGAATGAACCTGCTAAATGCGGAGTCCAAGATTTGGACTTTATACGATTCTGTACCTGCTTATGCATATAACATGCAAGTTTACCTCGAGAAAAAAGAAGGTGAACCTCCAAAGAAAGGTCAAGGTAAAAGAGTTGTGCTAGATCTTACTTATTGTCTAAAAGGTAACAACGTAACGTGTGATAATTTTTTTACTTCGTCCGATCTGGGGCAGACGCTATTGAAAAGAAAAATAACCATGTTTGGCACTATTCGCAAAAATAAGCCTGAATTACCAGCCGCATTGATCTGCAACAGGAAAGAAGATCTTTCTTCAAAATTTTGCTTTGCCAAGGACACGTCGACAGTTTCCTATATTCCGAAGCGGAATAAAAATACTACGCGTATGAGCAGCATGCACCACGATAAGGGAGTGTGTAACCAAGATCATAAAAAGCCGTTTATGATTTTAGATTACAACAAAACTAAAGGTGCTGTAGACACGTTAGACAGGTTAATCATAACATACACATGCAGACGGCAAACTAAAAGATGGCCAATGACTATCTTTTAGAATACCATGGACGTTTCAGCTTACAACGCTTATGTTCTGTGGTGCGAAGTAACTCCAACCTAGAATGCTGGAAAACTTACAAAACGGCGACTATTTCTTGAAGAACTGGGTAATTCCCTGATGACTCCATTATTGCAAGAAAGAAAACGTCTCCCTCGAAGTATTCCTGCAGCAGAAATGGTTATAAAGTCACGTTCTTCAATCAGTAATGCCGAAGTAAGGGTAAAATCAACCACAACCAAGCGTAAAAGATGTAATTTTTGTCCCTGTTCAAATGATAATAAAACTAATATGGTATGTTGTAATTGCACATTAAATACCTATGTAAATCTCATGTATATTACTACTGTCAAGATTGTAACAAATAAATGTATATATCTAACTACTACATTTTTCAGATGTCCTTTACATAACATTTATAACAATCTGTAATAAAAATAAAATAACGTAATAAAATGTAATAAATAATAAATACTACATCTTATTTCTTAAGTTAATCCTCAAATAGTTAGATAGGCGTTAGAGATAGAAAATTACTGTTACACTATAGGACATAGATCAAATAAACAAATAACAGATGCAGATGAGTTAAGTAGAGGAACTGTTTTAATCATTGAGGAAAACACGTTTTAAAGATACTTTAGCACTAAATAGATTCTATAGACGGATCATGATTACGTAGGACATGAAACAAAACAGATGAACTAATTATCCGTATTTATTGGTTTCCAGATTTGAATATACATCATATTGTCCAATATAGACAGAATTACAGGATGCACAGTTCAACTTATAAATGCCCGGCTTCAAAATATCGTTAGTTGAATCTCTGGCATTAAATAAACGTTTAAAAACTATGATATTAGCTACTTTGTGCTTCTTGTCCTTTTGTAATATTTGAGGTACTTTTTCTAATATTTTATGTATGAAATTGATGTGTATTTATTTTCTATCGGTTCTGTGTTTTCAGAGTAAATGTTTTTCATAGATAATTTGTAGTCTTGAATTTTAATTAAACTTTCAATATCACTTGCTTATACGATCTGTTTTATAATTGATATTGTAATTTGTTTGGTAATGACATTGCTGTATATACTGATATCTGTATGCAGCTAACTTATGTGTTTATAGTGACATGAATCATTTGGAACTGTAATGTCTGTATGTGTAGGTTTTCTAAATTTTGGGAAGTCAAACTTGTTCTGTGCTTTAATTTTTTTGTTTAAATCTAGAAAATGAATTGCTCTACTTTGTTCTTTCTCTACTGTAAATTGTATGTTAGGATGTAAATTGTGAATATTAATTAAGAACTCATCAATAACATCTAATGAACTACCAAACCTGCTAAAATATCAACATAACGAAACCAAAGTACAATCGTATCAGGAAGATTTAATACAAAAATTTGGTCTTCTAAATTATTCAGAAAGATATTGAAAAAGGAAAAGGAAAAGGTCACGTATTTCCTTCCCTCCCCAACGGTGAGGGTGGGCTGCTCGAGCCTTCCGAGCTCCTTCAGCCACAATCATGGATTCCCAGCATACATACTTACGTTACGTATATATGCATGGTGGCATTAAGGATATGTGTGGTCAGGATAGGATCGGAAGGAACGGAGTTAGGGTTCTGAGAGGGAAAATACTACCCCTGCATTCGCCTAAATAGCCGCACACGGTGTGTATATACGCAGTGACCATACCGCTACATGTGTATGAGGAAAACCCCCTGAAAAAAACCTCATACAAGGTAGACGGTAACGGGAATCGAACCCATTACCTCCCGAATGCCATGCAGGTCGTGTCACCACTACGCTACCAACTCGGTGAAAGATATTAATTAAAATTGGCATAGGTAAACCCAACACAGGGATCAAATAATTGAATTAACTCCATTCTTGAAACTAATTCAACGTTATTATTAAATAAAAAATTATTTCATAAAATTCTTGAGCAACTTCAAAACTTACAAGTTTATTGTGTAGTGGTAATTTTGTATTTTGTAGTTTGTTAATTAGTCCATACCGAGTATTTAAAGAGTTATAACAATTTGTATATCGAAATCGCTATGAAGTAAACACTACGTACCTATATGGAGAATTCATAAATAAATAATTGTTTATTTTACATAATAAGGTGAAGAATATGTTCTAGTATTAAAACTAACTGTCCTAAAGAATCCTTAATAGAATGTTTTGATTTGTACTTTAAATTTGTTTGTTTACTAAGGTATGATTAGGTGCTTGAATCTAAGAAACTGCTAGGCTAATGGGTATATTTGGTTTGTGAATTTCTATGAGGCCGTATAGTTATGGTACTTGTGGGTTCTTGTTTAAAATTTCTTGTTTCTCTAAATTTGTAAAGCAGATATTGGCGTTTTGTGATTGTTTTACATATTTTTGAAATTTCGTTTTGGAAAACTTCTAATCACAAGTTATAGGCACATCAATTACAGGCACCACGATTTGATAAAATTAGTTTATAATAGAAATATTTATTACATAGAAAAACCGCAATAAAACGTATCTATACAGGGTGGATACTCTTAAGTGGAATAAATTCTGTAACTCAAAAAGGTGAAGTTCGGGAGAAAAATTATGATAGGCATTCTTTATAATTGTTTCCAGCCCTCAATCTAGGGGTTGCAGTTTCTCCATATATCCACTCCCGGTGGTGAAGTCACCCCTAACTTTTTTTTCAAATGTAACGGTAGGTCATTAGATGCACTGTGTGAAAGCTTGTATTAAGAGGAAAACAACGCAATATTTATTTTCTCAAAATTTTGAACATTATTTTGTTGAACAAAAAATCAAAATCAAAAAGAAGAAATAAACGTACTCTCTTTAAAGACGTTCAAAATGGTATCCATTTGTTTCTTGACAAAGAAACGGCGATAAACACCATTTCTCACGTTTTGAAACATGTCTTGTGGAATATTTCTAATTTCTGCAGTAATTCTCTCCCTCAGATCCTGAAGGTCGGTCGATAATGTAGCATAAACCGTACTCTACAAATATCCCCATAAAAGAAGTCTAGAGGATTAAGATCCGGAGATCATGGTGGTCATTTCATCTGTTTGGAAAAATTTGATTTAAATAGTTCCGTACTGGTAATGCATAGTGCGGTGGCGCGCCATCTTGCTGAAACCAAATTCTCTCATCCAAGTCATTTGAATTGTTATTTGGAAATAGACCCCTTAAATTTGGGAGCAGGTCATCCGTGAGCATAGAAAGATATAACTGTCCACCAAGATTACCATTCAGAAAAAATGGCCCTATCACTCGATCTCCATTTTTTTGTTAGTATGCTCATGCTTATGGTTAGTGTATATATATATATATATATATATATATATATATATATATATATATATATATATATATATATATACATATATCTTATTATAGACTGTTCAGGAGTCCTTCTCCTCTTTAGCCCTGGTCATTCCCTTGTTGTTAGTGTTGCGCTGTTTTGTGTTGCTGTGTTGTGTATAATCATGAGGTATGGTAATTTTTGATAATAAAAAAAGAAAAAAAAAGTGTTTAAATTTATTTGAATTTGAATTTTGAATAGTGTGTGGTTGGGTCGATCTCCAATAATCCCAGTCTATACGTTTAATTTGGATGTTGCGTGTGAGTTTCCCGCATCCAGTGGGGCTTGTGATGAGACCAATAACGACAATTGTGATCATTCACTTCACCATGCAAAGAGAAAGTACATTCATCCGAAAAGAGAATCCATTCCAACTGTATGTGACCATGGTCAATGAAGTCCATCATTAGTTCTCAAAACTCAATTAGTCGGTTTGGATCTTCATCAGTCAATTCTTTTAGCATTTGCATCTTGTAAGGGCGCATGTTTGCAGTTTTTAAAACCTTTAAAACAGTTCTATCACTGACCTCATTATCGCGCGCTAATTGTAGTGCCTAAATGATGGGGTTTTCTTGAAATTTTTTGTATTTTCGTCAACTGCCTCTCTTCTTTGTCTTGGCATTTCTATTTTGCTAATTGTGCCTTGAGAAAGTCGCGGTAAATCGGGATAATTTGCTAATTCAGCTACCTCAGCTTGAGTGCGACTTCGGTCACCATATCCGATCATCATTAATATCTCAATGCGAAGGGCTTCCATTAAATAAGCCATGCTACATAATTTACTACTATGTGTAGATGTGAAAACTACACTAGAGGAATTATTATTTACTTAAATAAACGAGCAAAGAAAAATACAAGGAACAGACAATATTGTAATTTACTAATGTGAACGCTAACAAATTTAGCAGGTAGCTAAAATCGAGACTAAAACACAGAAGATTAAGAGCGTTTTTCATCAACGATAAGATCCGGCTTGTTGCGATAATAAATGCATGTTATCACTACGGTACATTTTTACCTACCGACATTTCAATCATTTTCGAAATTAACCCCTTAACGACTTTACCCGTATTCTTATGTACGCCATCTACCCTGAAGAAATTACCGCGAACGTAATATTACGGACAACTGATATTTTGCCTATTCTATGTTACAATAACCGTAAATTTACGTGTCTGTTTACTGGCTGAGCATTGGGAATGAATGACTCATGCATTTATGACCACAATAAAACTTGTCGCAGCCTGTCGATTGTGACTCTAACCGCCTCAGTTATAATTTAGATGTTAGAAGAGAGGTGCTGATTTCGTGTTTACAGTTGAACTTTGTCTAGCTGCTGTTATCTTATTTTTCGTAGAATAGCAATCATTCGTTCGGAGTGTAAGTGGTGAATACTATTGCTGTTTATATTTTTAGGCAGATAAAAACTCAAATATTATTACCTGCCCACAAAAAAAAAAGAGTGAATCAGATTCGGACAATTTTACTGAATGGGATTCATATGAGAGTAGCAGTTCATCATCATTAGAATCTTATACTGTCACAGATGACTCTAAAAGTGACGATAGTTTGTCAGCAGCAAGAACATGGGTACCAATGAGTGTAGAGTCTCCACAGCCTGCACCACCCAGATTTCCATTTACATCAGCTCCTTTGATGAACTTTGAAGTACCTGATAATGACGCGATGAGTTTTGTTAAACTTTTTTTCGATGAAGAATTTCTAAAAATTTTGGTCACAGAAATAAACAGACAGGCAAAAAAATGCAAAGAAAAAAATTGGACTGATGCAAACAGTGATGAAATGTTACTATTCATTGCCATCCACTTGCTCATGTGTATTATAAGGAAACCAGTAATGACTATGAGGAGGAAAAGGTTTCTGGCTATAAAAAAAACATCTTCATTTTTATGACGAATCTGCATTTGATCGAAACACGCGTCCAAATCCCAAGTTATGCAAAATTTGGCCCATCTATCATTTACTGAACAGAAAATTTCAAGATTTATACACTCCTGATCGTGACATAACTATCGACGAGAGTGTCATACTTTTCAAAGGTATACTTGGATGGCGCCAGTACATTCCCCTCAAACGTGCCCGATTTGGAATCAAGTCCTTTTTATTGTACGAGTCTCAAACTGGCTATATCTGCAATTCAATTATTTATACGGGCAAAGCAACTAACTTCAATCCAGAGTTCCACGGTCATCCCTCTTCTACACAGATAGTTATGACACTGATGAAACCCTACTTGGAGAAAGGATATTGTCTTACAAGCGACAATTTTTATACTAGCAGACATTCTTGTAAAACATAGGATAGATACTTTTGGCACAGTAAGAGCAAAAAGGAAAGAAATGCCTACACAAGTGACAACCAAAAAGTTGAAGAAAGGTGAGATGATTGCTTTTCCACGTGGTAAAGTATTAGCTCTAAAGTGGAAAGATAAAAAAAGATGTACACTTGCTGTCAACAGTGCATTCCACAAACACTCTTGAGGAAGAGAGAAGAACATCAGCAGGGAGGGATTTGATAAACCGACCGGTTGTTGCACATGATCACAATTTCACCATGGGAGGTGTTGACCGCGTCGATCCTGTCATCAGAAAGAGAGGGAAAAAATATTACAAAAAGATGTTTTTCCATTTAGTCGAGTATGGGATATGGAATGCATTTATTCTGTATCAGAAGTCAGGTGGTAACTTGAGACATTTAGACTTTCGTTTGCAAATAATAGAAAACATTTTCGAAACTCATGGGACAGAATTAGATCTACCCAAAGGTCGAGGATCTTTTTCAAATCCTCTTCGCTTGGTCGAACGCCATTTTCCCAGCTATATGCCAGCTACGTCTAAGAAAAATGCTACTAGGGTTTGTGCAGTTTGTTCCCGAAAAAGGGACAGTAGAGGGAAGAAAATTAGGAGCGAATCCAGATACCAGTGCTCCAAATGTGATGTAGGAGTATGTGTTTCGCCTTGTTTTGAAACCTGAATCATACGCGGAGTGAATGTTGATTTCTAGGCTGACTAAAACTTCAGTTTCTAATAAGATAATAGTCAAACGTAATATT
The DNA here is from genome assembly GCA_036346205.1 of Vesta saturnalis. Classification (NCBI taxonomy): domain Eukaryota; kingdom Metazoa; phylum Arthropoda; class Insecta; order Coleoptera; family Lampyridae; genus Vesta; species Vesta saturnalis. The sequence continues at coordinate 738,431 of JARFJB010002093.1, forward strand.
ACGTTTTGGGTATCAACTGTATGTTATCTTTTATTTTTCGAAAAAATAAACTGTTCTCTGAGAAATGAAGCAAGCGTTGATTTTTATTTATCATAAGGCATTCATTGTAGTTTAAAATAATACTGGTATTTTTTGAACACTTTTTCTAATTTTTCTGGGTCCCTAAGGCGTTAAATACCATTGAGCCAGCGAAAGTTGTTCATTTCGGTTTTTTCACTTTATTTTTCAAATGCTCGAGAAAATAATTACTGCGATTCCTCTTAATACAAGCTTTCACACGGTGTATCACTTGACCTACCCGTACATTTGAAAAAAAAAGTTAGGGGTGGCTTCACCCCCGGGGGTGGATATATGGAGAAACTGTAACCCCCAGATTGAGGGCTGGAAACATTTATAAAGAACAGGTAGGTAGGTACATGCATACTTTCAAACAGCTTTATTTATACGTGGAATACACATAAAAATCTCATTATTATAATAATTATCACTTTCTCGTAAACATTTAATATTATTATTGCCTTAAACAATTCATGTGTTTCACCGCCACATTTTTTGTGATGACACTGAATACTTAAATGGTCTTCTTATGTAAGACTTTAGCCCATTTTTCCATGATTGATAACAATATTCGAAAGTATGTTTATTATATTATTATCAGATATTTTAATTTTTCATTTGGAACATTTGTTGAATTATTTTTCTTTGATTTTGTGTTTTCCTGTTTGGCTAACCTTACTATTTTCTTTTTCCGCTTTAACCTAATCTTCGCTCTATGTTGGCAAATCAAGTAATTTTTTGGAGTTGTCCCATCAATTTCGCTGCGCTTATTAACCACTTTAGATTCGATTATTTTTAAATTGCTTTGTTCAAGTTATTCAATTATATTGTTATCCTAAAACTGTGGTGTTTAGGATGAAGTATCGGTATTTTTTTGTAATTGTAATCCTGAATACGCTAGGTTTAGTCTGATATGCTAAAACACTTAGAAACACTTTGAAGGATGTATAAGGGGATGTTCGACTGCGAAGTAAACACTTATGCCAAACTTACTCAGATGCTTTTGAAATATCTAAAGCGACTACACCTATTTCAACGCATCTTTGTAATGTATTGTTCCAAATTTGGGTTATGTGTGAAAAGTCACTAAGGAATTTGTTAGATTTAAGGAAAAACACTAATTGATGATTGATGGCTTTTCCCATGTCTTTAGACAAAGAGGAAGTGATGCTACCTTCTACAGTGAAGGAAATTCCTAAGAGAACATAAAGATCAAATAGAACTTGGATAGGACTGGTACTAGTTCGGGGGACAAGTCTAGTGATGAATGGAGTTGGCATCGAAAATGAATTGGTTTTGTAGCGTATAGTGAAGAGTTGCCCAGTGACACATGTTTTCCAGGATCATTATGACATGCGTTTGATGCAAATAAATGTACACAAATATTGTCTTTATCTTCAAAGTCAAGTAGTTTGTCAAGTAGTATCATGGGTGGGAAATGAAGATGCACCAAAGTTTTTACTGATGGCTTTTGCAAAAGACCAACATTTACCCAAAGAACATGTAGCAGGGTAATCGTATTTTGGTTGTTGGAAGACGTTTTTATTTTTAGTGATAACATACAGGTATCTCTAACAACAATGTAGTCTGCAAGAGTCGGCCGTTTTATTGACCTATACGATTTCGTTTTTCGAGAACATGTAACGCCATGTTTATGAGAATGATTTTAGATGCTGAAAGAGCAATGTCCGAAAGCAAGGACTACATCAAACAATATTCACGCCGTGGGAAGGTTGCTAAGGAATCTAGTACATCTCTCCATTTAGCTGACTTAAAACACCAGCTGGTTTTATGTGTATTGTGAATAACAGAGGAGTTTGAGACAGTAGAAGTTAGTTCAATTACACAGAAGTAGACCTAGTGGGGACAAAACTGATGTTATATTAACAAACGGTTTTAGTGTAAGAAAGAAGTTGAGAAGATGAGTATGGTTAGCGTTATCAGAGATTCGATGAGTTCGGAAATCGTTTGTGTGGGATCACACGAAATAGCAAATGATTTTGCACCATGATGAGTTATGAACATTGAAATTGAGATTTTGCAAGACGGAAACTCGGACGGATGATAGTCAACTTTCAAACTAAGGTAATTAAAAACTTTCTGAAAGCTACTGTCGTTGGTAGACCTATAGATCCAGTAGCAGAATTTCAACAATTTAGGACCAGAAGTTTTGAACCAAAATCATGTTGAATCCTTTATTCTCCAAAGAAGAAAACGTCTTAGAAACAATGTTGTCTTTCAGACATCGAAAGGTATGGTGAAGATTGTGTTAAGGAAATTGCGAGTCCGGTAAATCAGTGTTTCCAGAGGAGATTTGTGTTTCTGATAGAAACAAAATGTTTTAATTGTTCAAGATGTTGGTGAACAGCATTAATATTATACCTGATACCGCGAATATTTCAATAATTGATGAAAAAGTGAGTATTTTCGATGACTGAGGTCGCTTCGGTTCTGCCCACTTGAACAACAGAATGCTCTTTTGAATATATGACCACACACTGTTCACAAAGTAAACTGCAAATTATGAAACTCATTTACGTCAATTTGCCATTACTTTATCCAAAAAATACTTAACAAAGGAGCTAGAACTCTTTAAAGATGTCGTTGTATCGTGGGTATAATTCAAATATCTTCAATTAAGGAGTGACACTTTGTTTAATGGAATCCGAGTATACCCAATAGTATGACGTAAACACGATTTTTAAATTGCGCTCAATAGCGGCTCGTTTGAGAGAAGTATTGGATTTTGTTATTCATAACTTTTCTACTTTTTCAAATTCTTACCATTTTGACATAATATTTAATAAATTTAGATAGTTAGAAATTAATTCGTTAGCGAACGGAAACGTAGCATGACCTCTACATTTCAGGGATGTAACTCACAATCTTTAAATCTATGTTTAATTATTTCAGAATTTATTTCGTCTTCAATCTGCTTGAGGATTGGTCCCAAACCGAATTTCTCTATTTTAACAAACCTCTTTACTGACCTACATGCTGCTACGTGCGCATGTTGTAAAACTCTTAATAGCATTGGAGTAAAATTTCGGATTTTATTACCTAATCCACTATTGCTACTAGCTATGCCCCAAGTTTTCGGAACAGTAGCAACGAACGACTGTCTTTGGGATTTAGGTGGTTACTCTGCTATCGGTACAAAAACGAAACATTACCATCATATTTCACTGGCTACTGGCAGAACCAACTTGATAGTCATCATTTGAATATTCTTGGGCCGCCACATCCGCCCATTTTGGGCAAAACAAATGCCTTTCATCGCCACAATAAATATGCGAATAAGATTTTGCAAAATTTTGTCCAATCCTTTTGATTTGCCATTTTTCAACCGTGGTGAACCAACTCTATGGCGCAGTTGTTATTGGTTCAGCGATATCCTTTTTTGAACACATTTAAATAAGTTTAAAAACACTTCTACGATTTATTTTATTGTTTACGATTATCTAAGAGTTGGTATAAGATGATCAAGGTCATCTCTAGAGTTGGTGTTTTAAATTATCTTCGGGCCTGGTCTTGGGAGATGGTCTTAGAGATCATCTTCAGAGGATGTCTTAGAGGTGGTCTTATATGAGATCTTCTAAGTTGTTCTTAGAGATAATATTTAGGTGTCTCAGCGGTAGTCTTGTATGCTATTTTCAGAGCTGGTTTTGGATATTATGGAGAGCATCTTCAGAGGTGGTCTTAGAAAACACCTTCAGAAAACGCTTCAGTCTTGGCTGTGATCTTCAGAGTTGATCTTAAAAATCATCTTTAGAGTTGGCCTTAAACATCATCTTTATATGTCTCAGTGGTGGTCTTGTATGTGATTTTTAGAGTTGGTTTTGGTAGATCATCTTCGAAGTTGATCTTGGAGCATATCTTTGAAATCATCTTCATAGTTTGTCATATTTATAGTTGTTTTTGAAGATATCTTCAGAGTTGATTTTGAATGTCATTTTAAGTGCTGGTCCTAAATGTGATCGCCAGTGGCGGTCTTGGGTATTATCTACGGGCTTGGTCTTGGAGATCAGCTTTAGACGTGGTTTCAGAGAAAGATGTCTCGGGGTGGTTTTGGTCTGATCTTCTAAGTTGATCTTGGAGGATATTCGTAGGTGATCTTGGGGCTCCACTTTAGAGTTGGTCTTAAGAAATTATTCTCAGTGTGGTCATTGGATGTCATGTTTCGAGTTGGTCGTGGAGATCATCTTTAGAATTGGTTTTGGTTATCTTCAGTTCTGGTATTAAATGGGATCTTTACGGGTATGCTTAAGTTTCTTGAGGGGTGGAATGGTAGTCCTTTTTAGTGGTAGTCTTGGATGTCATCATGAGTTTGGTTTTGGAAATCATCTTCACGGTTAGTCTTGATTATTATGCTCAGGAGAGATAATCTTTAGAGATGGTCTTGTTATATTATCTTCAGAGTTGGTCTTAGAGACCTTTCACGTATGCGCAGTCAGATAAACTTAACATGAATCTGAATATTTTTTATGCAATAGGTTTATAAGTTGCAATCTTGACCTCGTTTCTAGTCTGTTTCTCATTTCTAGGATTCTATGCTGGGAACTACTCAGATATGAATATGAATCACACGTTTAGCATGGACAATTTGACTTAAAATCACACACATCTATGAATTCCTAACATTTTTCCAGGGGCACATTTTCTCTAAAAAGTGGTTCGGTTAAACCAATGTCACTAAAGTAATTTTTCACAGATATTTATTTGAATGTCAACCTTGCGCTTTAGAAAACTTTTGCTTTGGTACTCAAAATTCATTATGGTAAAGTTTGTGCTGCATCTTCACCAGAACGTCGTCGTGATAAGCGGTTAATTGAAAAGAACAATTTTAAATTTAATGAGTATTTAATATTGGTTTAAACGCCAATTCAATTGCATCAGTTGACATTGGGGATCTTGAAAAAGCTTAGTTCCTATGAAACCATCTCTTCATGACATCGACGACTTTCTGTGAGGTCTCCGTTAACGGCTTCACGCAGCCTTCAATCGCTTGGGTATGACCCTCCGTTGCTGATTTTACCCAGGAATAAATTTCCCCAGTTAAACATTTTAATCTAGTCCGTAGCTGCAAAGTTTAGCTTGGGTAGTAGAAGTCTTGCTTGCCTTTACAGCTTAAGTTTCTGGCTTTTATAACTTTTTTAAGCTTCATCTTTTTTACATGCTTTCTTTCGTCTACAATCATACTCAAATTTTAATTTTTTTGTATCATTGTGAAGAACTTACTTTTATTAGTTTGAATCCACACTGCCATGTAGAACTTCAGATGAAGAAAATACCCAAATCTTCAACGTTGACTTTAGTAAAAGGTTGTAATTATACTAGGAAATTTAAAAGGATGAAACATGGTCAATCTCGGAGTCGGATTAACACTTACTACGCCTCTATCTCACCCACATATTTTCCCAAACCTCCCAAAGTAAACCTGTTCCTAATTTGTTTTGTCCGTGATCCGCTGATCTGCTCCTTTTTTCGCTTATGCTCTGGACCATGGTCTAGGTTGACTTATCTATAATCATATTGATTCGATAAAACGAGCAATCTAACAATGGATATTGAAATCTATTACTATACTTAATCACGTTGACTGATAAGTAGGCAAAAAAACAAAATCTTGCTTTCGTTTACATCACTAGATAAAACAACTTCCTGCTCAGTTCATAAATCCTAAAGATAGAGATTAGCATTCAAGGTTACTTAGTTTTTTTGGAAAACAAGATAACGTTATGTGATGCCAAAAGGAAAGCGGCTCTTCCAACTTCGTTATACACAATGCAAGTGTACTGAAGAAGTTGACACTGTAGATGAAATGTTGGCCTTTGAATGTATTTTTTGGAATAGTAAATATTACCGGAATAACTTCATTATTGTACGTCAATAAATTTCCATCAAAAATAAGTACTTATGTGTTTGAAATAATATATCTTGATTTAATAGGACTGATAACAAAATTAACCTTTACTATAATAATAATAATAATGTCGAGGATGATGATAAATGATAACGATAATTATGATGTATTGTAATAATAATTTATATAACAATGTATAAGTTTACGCAAACATTGCGTTATCTTCTGATCTCTTGTTAATACAAGTAAGGTGAAGTGTCTGTGAGTGTAGACTACAAAGTTTAGTGGGCACAAACCCCCACCCCACCCCACCTCGTTTGATCTTATCCCTCCCCACCCGCTGCTATATTTTTTAATTGGGTTAACCAATGGCTCCTTTAACTAAAGCACAACATAAGCCATTTTATACCGAGATCTCAACTATACCAAAAGACAATTGACAACAGAAGGATACGTAAACGTTTTCCTTCAAGCGAAAAAATTACTTACTCTAAGATGATATTAGCTACGTAAGATTGAACTTTGTCATCAAAAGGAAGAGTGGTGACCAGAAAACGTCGGTGATTGTTGTGATCTAAGCGGGCGTTATGGCCAGTTCTAGTGGAGAATGCTATGACCAATAGACGTCATGTCCTAAACCCATCCGTTTCGGTATGCAAAGGAGAGTATTGTTAATGTGGTACAAACAACTTTTCCTACAAATGGATCAGTGGACTCATATGAGACTGTTTTTCCATAATGAATAATTATTCTCTAAGGAATATGGCATAATGCAAGACCTGTATGAATATAGTGTTGGAATTTCTGTCTAAAATATGTACTACTTTTTTACTAAACAATAAATTGATTGTCAATTACCATGTTGGGCACACGTCGTCTAACTTAAACCCTTGGTTTGGTTTCTAAATATTTTAATGTTTTTGCTGTTTTTACTATATTGTATATGATGTAGTCCAGTCAAATTAAACATAAAAAGACGTTGTGCAAAGGTCTAATTTTCATTATGCTGTTAGGATCTAAGACAATAGTAAGAAACCAAATTTGTAGCTGTAAAGACCTTTGCGACATTTTTACACTTTTTTCAGTTTTTACTTCCTACCTCCCAAAGTATGCATCTGACATAACAGGTCACGAGAACAGTCATGAAAAATGAATTTTAAGTATATTAAATTAGATTTTATGCAGCACTTGTATCCCCCTAAATGGTTTTCTCAAAAATAACCAAAATCTTTGGAAGATATAAAAAAAAGTTCAAGTTGTAATATTTTTTACCAAAAATAGGAAATATAATATGTTGGCCGGGTGTTAGAACACTAATAGGGCATCGTATTTAAAACTTTAAAAGGATGGACCATTTCAGTCCAGTTGATTTCTGAAATGTCACAGCTTCTTCGGTGAGGTCTGACTACAGGAAAACCTTAAACAGATCAGAAAGCTTAATACTTTCACTCAACGCATTAGCAAATGTTATTATTATCCTTATAGGAGGACGTCACAAACAAACTCTGCAATAGCGTTAGGTGTTATTCTATAGACTCGATCTCAGCTCATTTGTTTAGTTAATTGATAAAGGTGTGAGTGTTACGCTATTTTTTTTTAATTAATTAATAGCATTATGCGGGTACGTATTTGTGGGTTTTAAACTTTGAAGTTATTGATTCGCATATAATAAACCATGAAAGCCTTTGATTTTTTTATTTTCGTTATATCAATTCGGTATTTTTGAACTGTGATTGATTTTTAGCAAGCAAGCTGTAATTAAACCAAATCAGTATTTTTGAACTGTAAGCTGGTTTTTTGCAAGCTGTAACTCATGATTTGATTTTATTGAGATTGATATTGGTTGGTTGATTGATCGTGACTGATCTGATTGTTTGATTTGATTAATTGATTTGTTTGTTTGAGGAAGAGACTCGAGAGAGAGAGAGAGAGAGAGAGAGAGAGAGACGAGCCACAAACAAACCCTAATTAGTCTTAGAAATATACCGCTAGGTGGCACCACCTTTATTACAGAAAATATTCATTAGTCCATACACAACTAGGTGGCGACACAAATTCAAATTTCGCAACAAGAGGACCACGACAGGAGGGAGCAGACCCTAACACAAGTACAAGTCCCTATACTTATCTTACAAGTTAACACTAGGACCCGTTATTAGAATACTATTTATGGTTAAGGGGGCCACGGCAAGGGGGCGCAGACAATACAAGCTCCTATACCTATCTTACATGTTAGCATTAGGCCCCCCTTATTTTCAAATTTCCCGCCATAAGGAATGCGCGCGCACGACCAATCAGCTAAAATGGGAGCGCAACGTAACCTCCAATCAGAACACAGCGCGTTAGTCCTCCAATCACAGCACAGCACGCCTTGGTCGGGGTCAAAGGACCAATCAGAAACCAGCGGGGACGTGGTCTGCCATTAGGTCCTCCAAACAGAACGCTCGGCCTGATCACGTGACAACCCCCACCCGGCCCGCCTGCGCACGCATTTGCCTACCCTCCAGGGGCTGAACTGCCAAAAAGGCTCTTAATACAGTTAAAAGGGCCCATATTAGGAGTGAAAATGTCGTCAAGGGGGTGTAAATTCCATCAAGGGGTTGAAAATGGTCCCCGAAAAGAAGCTATCAAAAAAGGGGTGGGAAATGGGAGGAGTTACGTTGTGAAAGTGGACGTAGCCTATGACTTCAAGGTGTCCGTGTTCTACTGACATTACACAAGTGAAGGTTTCAAACTCTCGTATACTCAGTCTGGATAAATAGTTTAACGAGAGTAGTCATCCGACAATATTGGACGCATAACACTTGATAGTTTACATTTTCCTCAGCAGACATGATGAAGGGTCTCTCACTTTTACACAGCACATTACTTATTTCTAGTTTCGTGTTTTCCCTCTTGAGTCAAGAGTGTCTCGTCCAAAATAATACACGCCAAGTAAGATTTGTCAAAATGTGTTCCCGGACGGCCCGTGAATAGATATCTGCATTTAGCGTTTTTGAACTATGATCCGCGTAAACAGCCTTTAGCAGCTTATTGGTTGTATCATGCCGATTCAAACGACCACAGTTTGGAAACTGTCAAGCTTTAAAATTATTACACAGCGCAACTCCGGATGTTAACCACTTTCGTCAACGTCTCGTTCTTTTGGGAATAATGGTTGATCAAAGGTAACAAATAAGAACTGAGAATGAGATTTGTTTCGCCCATTGGCTTCAACGAGTGACGTGAACACTTTATCGTAATCGTGGGTGGGGCAGGGCTGAATAGAAGGACAATGATTTTTAAGCGTTAAAAATTAAACTAGGACATTCGACAACTTTCCATGTAACCACAAGAGGCCTGATTCCCGGGGACAGTATATCACCATCTACTTCATAGATTCCCTGTAAGTCATTAATCATGATTTTTGACAAACCTGATTCTTTTCTCACACTACAATGTTTGTTTTGCATTGTCCCATGATAATAGAAAAATACGATAGCTGAGCACATATTTACTAGATGTTTGGCACCGAAAAAGGCGTACGGACGAGTAATAACACAAGAGAAGAAGATGAATGGTTTCGACTGAACTTTTTCCGATAAATTCAGATATTTTCTCTTATGATGATTTCATGCCGTTCGACAGTATCAGAAATTTTCAACAAAGTGAAACTCAAAAATAGAGGTTCCTTGTAGATACTCAACAAGAATCGATGACAAGTAATGCCGGATGCTGAAATCAGACTGAAGTGCTTTGTGAAGTCCTAAAACTTCTACTTCATTCTCTCGCGATCTCTACTATTCGAGTCCTAAATCATCAACCAAAAAACAAAGGGGAAAACAATATTCAGAAGTTTTTGCAATTACATTTATGAAAACTATTTTAAAAGCAACAAAGGAGGGGTTCGAATGAAAAAGATCTAAATATCAAAAATAGGACAAGAAACGTTCTGGCAGATGATGGTTTATACGAAAAGGTAGAACTACCTGAGAAAAAAATCTAAGCTGGAATTGAGGAAATTATATCGGAAAGAATATCAAGAAGCAATGGAACAGCGATTAAGGAGAATCAGAAAAAAATAGTGATGAAGTTACGGAAGATGATATATACCGCATGCGCTCATTAGGAACTACCGACTCAGCTCAATATAATAATCGTTGGATTTGTGACTTTTATATTGTTAGTTTTCATTCGTTAGAGCGTATTTTGATTTGTCGTTTTCAAGGCGGTTCAATAATCTAGCTAGTCTTTACTAAAATAAGATTACATTGCGTGGTTGGATTTTTCGTACACGTTTCCTAACTATTATAGCAGGCTTTTATTTACGTTTTCATATTTTTATTTCACATTTTAATTAATTAAAAAAAAATTTTCATATACTGAAGACGATAACTGTAATTCTTATCGAAACGATGAGATTTGTAAAAAATTAATAAAAATATACGATTACGTACCCAAAAGATAAGTATTTCAATTATGAGTGATACATCAAAATATCGGGGTAGTTAAATTGTACAATTTAGAATTAATCGATTTATTTGTTCACTGTTGTCATTATTATAATTTTGTTTCTTTCATCTGAAATTTCAGCATTCAGCGCCATTTTCCATGTGTGCAGATATTTGTGGGGTACGCGGGTTACAAAAATATTTATCCAAAGTAACATTCTTAAAGTAAATTTCTAATCTTATTTGATTTCACTTATCCAATCGTGTAAAATAATGCAACACGGAGACTCAAGCGATTGATTATCTGAGTTGATTATGTCATATATGAGTTTTTATGCCAGCGCCGAGAATAATCTACTTTTTCGCAGCCCATTCTGAAATTTTATGTTACCTTCGCTTATAATAAAAGTTAATTCATCTATACAAACATAGTAGAAATGTACGTTAAAGTCGCAATTAAAAGAATTTTACATTTGACAGCTTTTGTTGTAAGTTTTTACGCTTTTGAGTTTACCTGACTCGTAAGTACAATACGTGTCGGGCAAATCCAAAAGGGTTGTAAAATGATGAGATGTGCGGTCAACCGATTATTGTAGCCGAGACAATCGAATTTTGACAAATGACTTTTTCAAGTTGTCGGGTGGTCACAAATTCAAAATGACAAATGAGTGCTGAGACATATCTCAGTGCCGTGTCCACCGCTCTGACGCGACCACCTTTGTGTGCAGTTTATCATCCATTTAGTTAGTGAGCAGAATCCGACTATAATAAGCTAGTAACATTAAGGTATGACAAAATTACATAGATCTAAGCTTGATTAAACAGTTAAAGTGACGCCATCTATCAAAGGGAAACTCAGAACCTACAGAGCTAATATTTTATTAATATTATCATAATAATAAATAAACAATAATAACAGAAATTTGAATACAGTTAATTACACAACTTTTGAAAAATAGCCGGACGAAGAAGGGCCTAATACGCTTTTTAAACAAATTGACACAAAAACTAATAATTTTGACTGCATAGATTTCACAATCCATTATGCAAGCAAAATATAAAAAAAAAACTACAAAACTCAGCAATGGTATATGCATGATGAAAGGATATACTAATTGGTGATACTAATATAAATTTACTAGAGAAAGAAAATTCAAATACATGTGTGACTATGAACATTACTTTATGATGCAAAACTGAGCACCAATTGAAGAGATTATATTAAAAAGTAAGAGTAAGTTAGTTTCTCTAAAAGTTCAGACCTTTATTCCATTTGCTTAGACTAAAAAGCAACATTAAAGATTGTAATCAAAAACCTAAAAGAATTTAATACTTCATTTTATAATAATGTTTTATTAATATTATCCAAATAATAAATACATAATAATAATAAAAAGTATTAATTCGGGGAATTAAACAATTTTTGGAAAACAGCAAAGGGGGCCTAATACGCATTTAAAAAAAATTGAATCACAAACTTATAATTTTGACTGTATTGATTTTGCTATCCATTATGCAATTATTTAAGCCACAAGTGAAATATAAAAAAAAATTATTACAGAACTGAGCAGTGTTATATGTATGATGAAATGTTATACTAATTGGTGATACTAATGTAAATTGACTAGATAAGCAAAATTGAACACGCTTATAACTATGCAAATTAAGTTATGATGCAAAACTAATCACCGATTCAAGAGATAATTTTGAGAAAATAAGAGTAAGAGAGTTTTGTATAAAATGTCGGACCTTTATCCCATTTGCTTAGAGTAAAAAGATTATAATCACACAAAAGTCTGAACCTAAAAGTGTTAATTTTATTAATATTATCATAATAATAATAAATAATAATTATATAAAGATTAAAGTTTATAATCTCACAACTGTAATTCTGTATGCAGGTAGGTGTGTATCTTTCAATTAATTTATGAATAAAGAATATGTTGAGTACATCTATTTACATTAGATGCTGGAAATTTCGCGATCTAGACATTCTGCTGAATTACCAAAACGTCGAGACCATTTCGCCGAATTCGCCCAATTTTAATGTTGTGCCAAAACGTCGAATTCCCAAAACGCCGACACGATTGTTTTATAGATCCACAACGCTGAAACTTGAAAATGTAGGACTAGATGCGTCATCAGTTTTTTTTTATAGGTGGCAGTTAGGTAACGTATAAAAGTCCATGGAGTTGAAAATAAGTCTATTGAAAGGAGAAACTGAGATTTGTACGTCATGTAGGTGTATTTTATTGACTTATGTCAATTTAAATTCCTGGTATCGTCTCTATTTTTCGTCTATTAACAGATCGCCGAAGTCATTTTGGTAGGGACGTACATCTAAAGTTATTTAACAGATTCTTGAAGTTAGCCCAACATCTATGGTTCTTTTCATATATTTTCGTCCAAACCTCTCGGAAGTCCTTTTCACACCTAAAATGCACACTAATCGAATTCTTAACATTTTTTATCACTTTGTACGTACAGTTGTTACTAACGTTATTGTTTGTAATTTTACAGTTGTCTTTCATTTTGTTAACCAATGTTGTGCTTTGGTACCATAAACTATTTTCTTAGTTTCACATCTGGTTTTCTTCGTTTAATGCTTACATGATGTATATAAAAATATGGTTTTACAGTTTAAAGCAAGCAAAGATATTTGAAAACACGTTAATGGCTCATAATGCATTAAGGTAATTCCATAAAAATGACTCTTGGTTTTGTTGGAGTTGTTTGAGTAGTTTGCGTGTGTGACTATTGCGGTTGCGTTTGTTGCATGACTTCCTGGTTTGTTTTTCTTAGTTTCTTGTTTTTTTTTGCAAGTTTGTCCGTTTGTGTGTTTTTTTACTAGTTTGTTAGTGTTTAAGTATTTGTGAATGTGTTTGTTGGCTAGTTTGTTGATGTTTGAGTGTATGTAGATTTGAGGGTTTTTACTTGTTTGCTTGTTTCTTAGTTCTTTGTTGTGTTGGCTAACTTTTTAATATTTGTTTGCTTTAGGGTTGTTTTCTAGATGTTCACAAAAAATACTTTAGCGCACACACACGCGTGCGCGCGCACGCACACGCGCGCGCGCACACACACGTACGCACGCGCGCACACACGCGCGTATTTAAAAAAAATCCGTTTTGCCCAAACACACAGTATCTCGCAACGCTGACCTATATTTTGAAGTAAATACAAAAGTACTGTCGAGGAGTTCACATTTGGCTTTCGAAGCCAAGAAGTGCGAGTGATAACATACGTTTTGTGCGAGACGATTCTGGATAAAACCCTCGGTAAATATAACTTTATTAATTTGCAATTGCTATAGTTTAACAACAGCAAGTTAATTTCAATTAAAAAAAATAAACGTTAAGAACACCAGGAGAGGGGTTCGGTTTATGAGTACACCAACAACGGAACCTAACAAAAAATGTACCTATTTGAACCGGAACGTTTACTTTAAAAAAAATAAATACTTTGTGTCGAATGAACAGATAGAAAATGCAGGGAAATCAATATATCAAGGCAAACACGCTGCGGCAATCAACGCGATGGATACCCCCGAGGCCGCATCGTCGGCATAGGTACAAGATAACACAGAAACTAAATACTACCCATTTATCTACACAACGTAGATAAACTAAAATACCAAGAAATCATCTCTGATCTCAAAGAAATAACTAAAGGCGGATTTACAACAGTAATTAGAAATACACAATTACGTATTAACTTAACAACTACAGAAGATTGCAGAGAGATAAACAAACACTACAACGAGATAAAACTAAGCTACCAAATATTCAAAGATCCGGAAGTTATCAATCTCAGCGTAGTAATTCGAAATATCCCCGTTTTCACTAACTGAAAATGAAATTAAAAAGGAATTAATAGCCCATAAATTCCCATTATTAAAAGTAGCTCGATATTACAACAAAAATAGATACCCTATACCACTATGTGCTGTAGATCTCAACAATATTCAGTTTTACGGGCATACCCGCAAAAACTGTCAATCGCAAGAGAGACTGTCCATCATTTATACACTCAATACCCTAAGCGTCCGGGATAAGATCCACAATGTGTTAACTGCCTTGAAAAATACCCTGCAAACTACAAAGGGTGTAGTTACTACATAAAGATAAGTAAGAAGCCAACACTTAATACCAGTATCCGAACCCGGGACAGATCATACTCTGAAATAGTAAAGCACCGACGAGAAAGTACGTCAAACGAGTCAGCTTCAGGACGCAACCGCCATGGACTGAAACTCAACATTAATGCATCACAAGAGAAACAAGAATCAGCTGACCTCGTAACTAGTACAATTACGAAAATAGTTGAGTTGCTCGTAGCCCACGTACACAAACTCATGCCATTTTCAACGACATTAATCCCAACATTGATAACTAACGGATCGAAATAGGGACCCATTAATTAATAATTTAACAGTGACCAATTGGAATGCCAATGGTCTAAAAACCAACGTTCAGTCTTAATCGAATTCTTATCACGACATAACATAGATATAGCCTGTATTACTGAGACCTACTGTATCTGTACGGAAAAATTCCGAATTCCTGGTTATGAGGTGTATCGTAAAGACAGAGCAGCATTAATTGCATCTGGCTGGGTTGTAATTGTAATTAAAAAGAAATTAAACCATCATCTTCTTGATACTGATGCTATTCAAAATATAGAAGTTATTACCATAAGGCTAAATATGAAAAATCTTAGTTCTCTCATAATCACGTCTTCATACAAACCACCGAATAAACGGCTCCCAGAAGATGAAATAGCAAAACTCTTCAATAATAATGACCCCAATCTAGTATTGAGTAATCTAAACTCAAACACAACATACTGACGCCACAGTATACTGCTATCAGTACCAACAGATTTCACCTACTATCCGTACAAGCTGACCACCAACCTGACATCCTAGACGTAATTTTACACAAAAACCTATGTAACCCTATACAGTAACTACGAAATTAGATTCTGATCACCTTCCCATAATTATCTCACTATGCAACACCCCAAATACAACACCCCCTCTCATCAAACACGGAAAAACAAACTGGGATACATTTAAATTCACCCTTGACCAAAAGCTTAGGTGGATTAATCTCATTGAATCGCCCAACGATTTAGATGGCTCGGTGCAGCACTATACGTCCTCAATTCAAGAGAGCTTCCAAGAATCAACCATACCCTGGAAACACAGGAAGTTCCTGAACATCTTATAACTTCTGGCACTCGAGATCATCAAATTGAAGAATTGATACAGAAGAGACTGGCAGAAATCCCGACTGCCATACTTTATAATGTTATATAACAGGCTTCGTCATTCAGTCAAACAAGAACTTGACAAACCTAACAATTCGGCGATACTCTTCCTACCTCGAAGAAATGCAACCCCGTGACTCCTCCATGTGGCTGACCACCAAAAGATTATTACGAAAACAGAATGCCATTTGTCGTTTGACAGATAATAATACTTATTCATCTGACATTGACAAAGCAAACCTAATAGCAACGCATCTCGCGCAGGTGTTCGCACCTACTATAGGAGAATTTGACGAAAACCTTGAACATCAAGTTTCAAATGCAATTGAAAACTTGTCCCTACAAGAGATGTCGATGATAGTACCAGCAACAGTCCAAGAGCTAACGTCTTACATAGCACGATTGGCCAACCGTAAAGCACCTGGAACCGATCTTATTCTTATAACAAATGAAGTGTTAAAGCAATTAACCAAGAAGGCTGTTGCCTATCTAACTGCAATTTGTAATGCTTCTCAATTATACTCCTATCTACAAATCTGCTAAACAAAAACACAGCCCAGATAGTTATAGGCCCATTAGCCTGTTACCATCTTTACCCAAACTCCTTGAAAAACTCACTCACCAGAATCCAAGAAACAATACTGGAAAAGAACATAATTCCCCCACATCAATTTGGGTTTGGCCCATCTCACTCAACAACCCACCAACTGCTCAGGATAAGCGAAATAATCGAAAAAGGATTCGAAGATAAGAAATACACAGCCAGACCTGGAAAGAGCGTTCGGCAAGGTTTGGCACGACGGGCTAAACGTACTGGTTTATAGAGATTACTCACTCCTTTTTATCTAACAGAACATACAGAGTTAGGATAAATACAACAACCTCCAGTAGTAAATTCATAAAAGCTGGGGTACCTCAAGGGCGCATATTAGGACCAACATTATTTAATCTGTACGTACACGACTTGCCTGTAATTAATAAATCAACACTTGCCATGTATGCCGATGACACGGCGATAAGTCAGAGCTACAGTGCTGAATCAACCATTGAGTATCTACAACATTCTCTTATTTTAACGCTAGGATGGTTCAGCAACTGGAAAATTAAAATAAACCCATCCAAATGTCAAGCGAAAATGTTCACTCTTAAACGATACGTTCAACTACCAACTATTAAAATGGACAACTATGAGATAAAATGGAACCCTAAGGATTCAGCAGTAAAGTATCTAGGTGTATACTTGGACTCCCGACTAAATTGGGAATTCCACACCAATTCCACGAAACACATTCAGTATGCTATACCCATTAATGAACCGCAACTCACATCTTAGAACAGAATGCAAACGTAAATTCCGGCGCTCCTCTGTGAATCCTAACAGTTCAATAGCAAATTGCGAACCAAATCAGTAAGATCATCTTGCACTAACTTAATGATTCTTTTTATTTGGATCCAAGCTTCATCTTGGATCTCGCGACACCAAGGTGTAGCAATAGTTAATTCCTTACTTTAATGCTTTTTGGATCTGTAGAGTTGAACATATTAATTGGCTTACTATATCATCAGATCTTTCGTCACTACACTTCTTTTTGTGAGGTATTTAAAATATAGTGTCAACATGCGTGAGGTCACGATTAAGCGAAATAACAAAATCTTTGTGTCCAGAATTGAAGCAGACATAGTTGATATAAGTTGATGCTCATTATTTTTAGTATTTGTCTAAGACTCACATCAGTTAAGCATTCCGACTTGGTGAAAGATTGTGGGACTGACGTTAGTCAAGCACTCTCAGACTGCGAATTACAACTTGGTCCACGACCTGATTTCTCGGTTACGTTAAAAGTGGTTTATATACAGCTTTTCAAACAGTGGCACTTTTTATTGCAAATGCATAGAAGTCGATCAGATTAGCACTCCCAATTCTTCACAACCATAAAAATATAATCTTCAACTAAAAAATGTTGAATGAAACCTCTCAAAGAGATATTTAAAGGGTGCTGGCTTAAAGTCAGCACTACGTCCATTTGTACTGTGAAATTTAATGCACTTTTGGTAGAATTTTCAACACGATCAAAAATTGGAAGTGACACAATTTTGGCCAATTTTTACTTTTATTAAAAGTCCACCGCTAAGTAAGAAATACGGCCTCCGTAAAGTATGACAAATAACGAGGAGGAATGGAAATAATTAACTACTTTTTTCCTGAATATGGACATAAGAGAGCTTACTTGACGTAGGGCCAAAACGTCCACTTGAATATTAAATAACTTTTCGAGGGTTGTCCAAATTTATTTTAACCCGTTAAACATAAGCTAAAAATTTAAGTGTTAATTTTAAATTCTGTCGGAGTATCACAAAAAAATGTTTCGAAATAAAAGTAGGTTCTTTCTTGCAAAAAGGTTGCCACCAAAAATCGAAACTATAATTTTTAAAGCTTTTAAATATATCGGTATTTTGCCACAAATTTTGTTTATTCTTTAATGGGAGGGAGAGAACTAAGTCGACCGACGTCCAGTTAGACCTCTCCCCCACAAAAATTTTAATTGCCTGCTTCGAGTGACGAGCTTATAATTAGACGAATGCTCATAAATAGCACTTAGCTGTGCGCTTTAATTTTTGCAAGATGAGAGGGGCTAGCTTGATTGGGGCAATGAATAATCTGAAAAAAAAACGTTAATAACAGTAACCTGTAGTATTAAGCAAAGCTTGGTCGTTCTGGTTACTTGAAACTATAAACATGAAACTGTGTAGTAAGCGAGTTTGATAAATGCGCGAAAAATAGGACAGTATTGCACTATCCTTGTTGATCCAAAATAACTAAACTGGTTACCTCCAGCGGTACGCCCAATACGTGTGGAAGTAGAATGCTGAGTAGTCGCAATTTCGGGGGTGGTGTGGTAGGGAGTGTTAGGTGTATACAGAGCATTTTTAGGATATAAGTATACTGTATATAATCGTTTCCCTAGCGGATGAATATAGTCATTGACGAAATTGTGTACAGGGTGGCCAACTAAGAATGCGAGGTACTGTATCTGGGAAACTATCAATCGTAGAGGCTTATGCAAAAAAAAGTTATTACTAAAACGGCCAATACAAAAACCTGGAAAATATTTTCAAGTTTCTGAAATGGCCGCTAGGGGTCGTAACTGCAATCTTGAATCTAAAAAAGTTATGTTTCTGTGAATTCTTCTATATTAATCTAATAAAAAAATTACTGATCTTTAAAGTCGAGGATAATCTGAACTTTTTTTGTTTGGCACTTTTGGCGTATTTAAATAAAGTGGTGGGGGTATTCAAAGGTTTCCTTAAATAACCCTCGGTATCTTCGAAATGGCTATGCTGATTTAAACAAACTTGGCGGGTTTTAATGAGCTATTCTTGGGCTACAAATGTTATAATATTTGAAGTTTTGTTAGTTTCACATGTCGTCGCTAGAGAGCTTTGTTCGACATTCCGACAGAAACGGTTAATTTTCGCAAAAAAATTAAATGCATTGGTATGACTTTTTTTCATGAACAAGTAGCTAAATGATGCCTAAACAAGCTCGCGAAAACCGCATCTCGATATCTTGTTCCTAACCTAAAATATCGGCCAAAGAAAACTTTGTACGAAAATCCCTTAAAATCCCGTAAATGCACGAAATGCTGACCATCACTCTGTGCATTGCTGAGGCCTCTTATGGGTAGACAAAACTGCAGCTCCAATTTCGGCTCTGAATAGGTTACGTACAAATTGCGATTTTAAATGTTTGTAAATTTATTCACCAGAATAAAATCACCCTTTTTGAAATTACTAGGGCAAGTAAACAATGCTAAAAGTTATACGAAAGGCCTATTTTTTGTTTGTTTAAATGCATGTTCACTATGGATATATACGAAAAATACAATTAATAGAAGCAGGCAATGGAAACAGATACCTAAACAAAACATACATAATCCTCAAATTGTCAGTAGTTGTCAATACTTTCGCGTTACTTTGAGCAATTTTTGTGCTTTCAAAATGCGTTTTAGGAATAATGAAGCTGTTGATATGCTTGCGGTTTATTTTGAATGTCTTCAGAATGCCGCAGTAGCTAAAAGAGTTTACGCGGCTCGATATCCAAATCGGCGTCCTTGCGATGTAAGAGTTTTTCCCTGATTAGTGGCGAACTTTCGAGCCAATGGTACTTTCGGCCTACGTTTCAACGGCAAATAATTGGAAGAACACAAGAAAATATTAACCGGGTACTGGGCTATATTGAAGGAAATCCTTATGTTAGCACAAGAACATTATCCACTGAGTTGGGCATATCACGGACAACGGTTCAAAATATTTTGAAGGACCATAGGTAAGTTCTAATGGCCATCAAAAGATATAGGTATTCGTTTAAAGTTTTTTTAATTACTTTAAGAATGCACCCATATCATGTCGTTTTGCATCAGGCCTTGAAAGGGGAAGATTTTGATCGAAGGTTAGACTATTGCGATTGGATGTTAGGCATGATACGCGAAAATAGAAAATTTTTATTTCAAATTCTTTGGACCGATGAAGCCACCTTCAGTAATGACGGGAGAGTCAATTTGCATTATTGGTCTGCAGCAAATCCCCATTATTTGCGTGAAGTTAAGCGCCAAGGACGTTGGAGTTTAAATGTATGGTGTGGTATACTGGGAGGCAGGATTATTGGGCCATGCTATTAATATACGAGAGCATATTAATGCAGTGTTTCAACAGCGGTGGATTGGAAGAGGAAGTCTGTTTCTATGGCCTCCGCGATCGCCAGACTTAACTTGCCCCTTTTTTTATTTATGAGGGCGCTTAAAGGACATCATGTTTCGGACTCAACCTACTACTAGAGTAGATATGAAAAACCGGATTCGTAACGCAATACGTAACATACCGAGAGCCCAAATTGAAGCTGCAGTATTGTCTAGTCATGAGAGGCTTCAGCGATGCATAGAGCGTGATGGTCAGCATTTCGAGCATTTACGGGGGCATTAAACACCTTCCTTAAATCGGTGCTTTTTAGGGCCACAACTTACATAATAAAAACAATTCCAGAAAAATATAGTTAAAAAAACAAAAATTAAAGGAATTTTCGTATAAAGTTTTCTTTGGTCGATATTTTAGGTTAAGGACGTGATATCGAGATGCGGTTTTTGCGAGCTTGTTTAGACATCATTTAGCTACTTGTTCATGAAAAAAAAGTCATACCAATGCATTTAATTTTTTTGCGAAAATTAACGGTTTCTGTCGGAAAGTCGAACAAAGCCCTCTAGCTCATTTCAACGCGCCCAAGTTTGTTAAAATCGGCTTAGCCGTTTCGAAGATACAGGGGGTTATTTAAGGAAACCTTTGAATACCCCCCACCACTTTATTTTTAGACATACGTCAAAAAGTACCAAACAAAAAAAGTTCAGATGATCCTCGACTTTAAAGATCCGTTATTTTTTTATTAGATTAATATAGCAGAATTCACAGAAACATAACCTTTTTAGATTCAAGATTGCAGTTACGCCCCCTAGCGGCCATATCATAAACTTGAAAATATTTTCCAGGTTTTTGTATTGGCCGTTTTAGTAATAACTTTTTTTGCGCAAGCCTCTACGATGGATAGTTTCCCAGATACAGTACCTCGCATTCTTAGTTGGCCACCCTGTACAGGGTGCTGACTGAATTTAGATGCGCGCATTTGAAACAAGACACGTAACTAATAGCTTGACTTATTAACAGTTTACCCATATCACTTAGGTTCTGTATAGCTAGGGTGTTTTGAGCGCATAGAATTTGCTCATACCCAGTAGAGCGGCAGTATATCAGTTGAGTACCCGATATTCCATCGGGACTAGGCTACCAGAAGAATTGCGATTGGCCAAATATTTTTAGCACCCGTAGTGTAGCAGCTAGGCCGACCTAGTACTCGGTGATATTTCGTTTGTTCCTTTAGCTTTAGTTTTATTACAAATTTTTTTTTGTTACCTTTTTAGCATTTAGTGTGGCAATTTAAGTAGTCATTTTTTATGTGAAATCAAACACTTTCACTACGGTCGGACAGAATGACTAGGAATGTATTAACGTGTTCGTTGGCTCACTTGATCTGTGTGAATCCGTTTGTACAGTGTAAAAATATGGAAGTGAAAATTTTCAATAACTTTCGGTTATTAAGGTTTTGAGTACGTCGTTGTTTCCTGTTTTATATCAGTGTTTAAGGTGATAAAGGCAATAGCTGCTCTTTTGATAGAAAGTGAACATTTAGATCAGTGCTTTCCTGAAAGTTTTCTTTTGTAAGTGACTGTTTTCTGAACAGGTCAGAAACTCATAACTTTGTTCATTGTTATAGTTGAACTGCAAATCCTGCGCTAGACATAGGGCCTGAATGCTAATGGGAGCGGATTTTTTGTTGATATGATTGTATCGAATCACTTCCATCTCTTTAGCGGAATGTTTTGTGTGATTAACCTTCTAAGAATTGTTTATCTATCCACATGTTTGATTGCTGATTGACCTTTTCCTGTCAAAGTGATAGTGCTGTTTGACCTGTGCTGGCTGAACTGGCCAGAAGTCGTACGATTCAACTATACATGCAATTCTTGGCACCTTACACACTTTTGGCCAGAAATTCCGGCAATTTATTACGTGCGGAATTCAGTAGTTTATTTCATTTTCATCATCTTCACCAATATCTTTATCAGTGCATGGTCGTATCCATTAATAATTAATATATTTCTTATGCCATGATACTTTAACCACTGGTATAATTACAAATAAAGGCTTTGTCATTAATTTTGGCATTATACTCTTTATTCTTTGCTTCTGAATTTGGTCTAGTTGCGGTTTTCGGGGTTACGAAGTGGAAATGTGTAACTATTGTTATCGTTTGGTGTGGTTTAAGAGTGCGTGACGAAATTATTATCATTGGTATTCATATGTTTTTGGTTACTATTACTTTTACACTGAAATTGCACAGCAACTACCACATTTGTACATAGATTAGCAATGCCAGTACGTGGTTCCGAGAACTGATGAATACGTCAGAAGAAACGTGGTCAGGAAGAAGAATGTGTTTTTGGCAGTGGAGTGTACATTTTAGCTCAACAATACTGATGAAAATGAGTCTAGATGGCCATCAGGAATTTGTTGAACTATTCCAAAAGTCGAATACTTAAAATGTGCTCACGCGATTAATGATCATGAGTTTAAACTTGATATGATATTATTATTTGGTCATACGATTACTCATGAATTCAAATCGAAGTAATTTTATTGTTAAGATACTTCCAACCTCCAGCTCACTTAAACTTTTATTTACATCTCGTATTTTTTGTAAATTTGCTAGCTAAAATAGAAGGAAGTTGCTTAATTTTTGCTTCGCTGTAGTAGTTTAATATGAGCGGCCACGTTAAACTTTAAATGTTCTTTTATAGGAGCGATATTGGTTCGCAGTTGATTTTATCCACGTTAAGGCGGAGTGGGAAATATACCACGAGGAGAAATCCGCTACTAAATCAGGATGTTATGTTTTTGTATGTGATACTCAAGCGGAGGTAACAAACTAACCTACGACAACGTTGTGGGCAGCAACAGATTTATAAACACGGAAAAATTATGTAATAATTGTACAGTTATACATTGTTCAGTATTTTACAAAATTTAAATTCTCTTATTACGTGTTTATATATAAAAGGAACAATCATAAACCATAATACCATTTATTGAAGTCGATCACGGGAATCCCCAGAACTCGTTAAGAATTGCATTACATATGTTTCATTAAATACTGCATATTATTAAATTCGGTAAAATTTAATTTGTTTATATTAGGTTTTAAATAAACAGTGAATTATTTTAGAGAGCAAACGTTTAAAGAATCGCTTCATTCCCTTAAATTTTTAATATTTTATTATTATTCCTAAATTAGTTTGAGTTTTGTGAAAATATCAGACATGTAAATTTTTTTGAATTTGTGAATATGTAGTATTTATAATTGCATTGTTAACAGAAATAGTTAATAAAAATACTGTCTACGAGTTGCATTAGTCTAGTGCTTGCTTCTTCGGATTTTTATTTTTAATTTAATAATATTCATCAATAACATAACGTTTCTAAAAACCAGCACAATTTTGTATGATTGTTTGTGTGTGATAATAGCTTATTTAGTTTCTTTGGCTTATTTGTTTGGGTTGTTTGTGCGTGTTTGGGTTGGTTACGTGTTTGTTGGTGTACACTTTAATCTGTTTTTTGCGTTTAATTTAAATACATATAAGATGTGCAGGGTTTCTAATTTGCATTAATTCAAAGTATGTTAATGCCCAAGAGAGATTAAGTGCCACTAAAATGACATTAAGTATAGTACAACAATAGGGATACCAAGCGACATAGTTCGCCGGGGTAGACCAATAGGTTAGTTAACTGACTGCGGATCCCACTGTCCCGGGTTCGAATCCCCAGTTCGGACATGGGCGTTTTGTAAGTGTATAGTGGGTTAAGTGGGAGAATAGCCTTTGGCTACACTTCTCCCGCTATAGAAGCGAACGCAATAAAATAATAAAATAAAAAAAGACGGAAATTACAAGGAAAAGAGAGAGATGGTGTAATAAAAAATTTAGTGAGAGATAGCAATAGTGATTTTGATTTTTCCTAAGATTCGTTGATAGCTAAATGGATTGTTTTTCAATTAAAGTTCACTACTCGCCTAAAGGAAAGGGTTCACATCAAAAGTAAGACGTAAGATACATATTAGGCTAGATAAGAACCTCTATTAAGGTGAGGGTTTGCTTCTGTCCTAAATCAGAGGGTTCAATTCTGTTATAAGTTCGTTTGTGTGAAAAGATTGGTTTTCCAAATAAGATACTTGCATATAGGCTAAGGTAGAAAGTTAATATCTACAGTAAGACGTGGGATTTATATCTAAGTCAGAGTAGAGGGACCTCAATTAAAGTGAGGGATTCCTACTAGCCTTTGTCTAAACTTCCCCCACTATAAAAGTAAAAGCAATAAAATAAAAAAAAATGTAAAAAATAGGGAAATTACAAGAGACAAGAGTGAGAGAGCAATAGTGATTTTGATTTGATTGGATAAATGGGTTGTTTTTCAGTTAAGGAGACGTTAAGTTCATTACTCGTCTAAAGCAAAGGGTTTATATCTAAACTAAGGCGTAAGATTCATATTAGGCTAAAGTAAGGATTTCTATTAAGGTGAGGATTCGCTTCTGTCCTAAATTAGAGTTCATACTATCTTATATAAGTGCGTCTCGGCTAGCAGGTTGGTTTCCCAATTAGACTAAGGTAAGAGGTTCATATCTGAAGTAAGACTTGGGATTCATATCTAAGCTAAAGTAGAGGAAGCTCGATTAAAGTGACGGATTGTTTTTGTACTAAAGCTAGTGTAGAAATGAAATCCATATAGATCCCAATAATGCACGAAGAGCTTAGACGCAATAAACCCGCGCAATAGGTTACGGCGCGACATGCGCAATAAACTACTGCGCAACCACGCAAAGCTTAATATATATGTTCTAAAAATACATGTTGGATTACTCAGTGGCACAACGGTAACGGTGTCAGACTTGTAAGAGAAAGGTACCAAAGTTAGAACCTGAGAGTAGTCAAGTGCTTGGGAAATAGTCATAATAAATGAATTCGACTCAAGTGCGAAATCAATCTTTCTCAAGACTAAGCTTCCGAAACGTCGCTCTATAAAATCAAAAACTGTGCAAATAGGCCGATCAACTCAACGCATATGATACCATAGTTAGAAAACACTTATAATACACATATCCCGTGATAACAACGTAATACCTACTGGACTCAACATTAAACCTCCAATACACAGCAGAAAAATATCGACAAGTGGCAAAGAGAGCTAGCGTTAGTCAAAGCACGAATCAGACATCACAGTTTCAGAAAATACCAGCTCGAACAACAATCCAATGACATCAGAGAAACCATTCGAAATCGAGTGTACGAACAAAACTTTGATAGGATAGATACGCCCACCAAAAGCAAATAGTTTTAAAGATCAATGCAAAACACTAGGAAATTCAGCAGAAGAAACTAGAACAAAATTGTTTACTACATCTTTAACAATTTTTAACAAACATTACTACTGACGAAGATAACTGTAAGTGTTATCGAAACGTTTAGATTGTATAATTTAAAGTACACCATTAAAAAATCCCAAAAAAGATAAGCATTTTAATATACAAGTAAGGTTGGATCAGTCCTAGGTTCTTTAAATAGACAAGGGGGAGTTCTCAGATTACCAGAGAACTAAACTCACCCCATACTACAGCAAACCTCCGCATCTGTGCGGCCTACCAAAGATCCACAAGGAAGGAATTCCTCCGAGACCAATTGTGAGCTCGAGAAATTTTCCTTGTCAGCAATTAGCACACTATCTGCTAAGCATCATCACACCCTTATCGGGACAAACGAAATCCATGGTTAAGTAGCACTTCCTGAAAACCATCAGAAACTTCCAACCTAACCACGAAGAAATACCGGTAAGCTTCGACGTCGTGAGCATATTAACAAATGTGCCCACCGATAAGGCATTAAACTGTCGTAAGGGACAGACTGGAAAAGGATGAAACGTTAGACGAACGCACGCGATTCTCGATAAACACAATAATGGAACTCCTGAATGCATTAGAACTTGTAGCGTCCCCCAGGTACCCTATCTTGAAAAGCGTAATTTGAACTTATTTTCAATAATGCAAATTCAAGAAAAAAACAATCGCTAAGTGATTTATCTTGACTTGACTGACAATAATGGCACTATTACTCAAATTAATTGCCTGCGTTTCTTTGACTTTCCGGGCAATAATTAAAACATTAGAATTTATTTACAAGTCTGATATTTAATTACTCGCAAACCCCCAATCTGATCAAACGAAGTGGTCGTCTAGTGGTGGGTACGTTGTGCTATCTAAATTAGATAGGCTGGATGAGGTAAGTGGTGCATCATGAGGGGCAGGTAAAAAAATGAAACTACTCAAATTAAAATCAACGAGCGTTGCGCAGCGGTGGTTCAGTCCGGTAGTATACTATTGTGGGAAAGAACCCCCATAAAACCCACTTTATTCATAAATAAGTAATTGCACAAGTAACACAAAAAAAGACAAAGAAAGGGTTAAATATTTAACTGAACACCATTAAAGCAGGTTAAAGTGCGTACAAAATTATACCATTAAGAGGAAATGAATAAAAAGCAGTTTAGTTACACAGAAACACAATAATAAAAAAACACATGTAGTCACACGCACAATTGGGTCATAAATAATCAAAATAAAAATCGTAATACCGAACATGTGGTCTTTTAAAGTCAATCATGCCGGTCTTTAAGTAAATAAGCACATAAAACCATAAAGCAAATTAGGGTACATATAAAATATACCAACAGTAAAATCGCACAAGTGATAATAAGGTAAAGGCAAGGACAAAAAAAACAGACAAGGAATTTACCCGTACCCAACTGTTTAGTGACCACCAAAGCACAAAACACATAAATGAAATTACAATAAAGCACATATTCAAAGAGAAATCAGCTCGCAGGCGAATAAATTCTACTTAAACTAACTGACTAAAAAACTCATTAAAACAAAGGCTGTATAAGTTTGAGGGCGTTAGAAAAATACAGTGCTCTTTTCTCCGGTTACACGTTCATCTATACAACAATAAAAACAATAAAAATAAAAGTCGAGGTGTTGAATGGTTATCTGATCTCGGGAGTGTGTACGCGCTTGGTAATTGCCTTTTACAATTAGTAACCAAAGCGGTATCATGTACCCGTTCATCAGTCCATCTCTACACAAATATAAATATAAATAACAACCAACAATGCTAATTCGCACAAATACCAGAGTGAGAGGGCCCTGTACTGTCTTTTATATTAGCATATTTCAGCTTAATGAGTCCGGGTACGAATAAGATACCTTTGCAAGGCAATGTTTGATTCTTTTAATACGTTACATAGGCTGGTAAAATGATTGGCTGCGAGATTTCATTTATATAAAAATACATACTTACACTAGAATAAATATTCCCCTTACTGATCACAGCCACAAATCGTTAACATACGCGGTTTAACCCCGAAAGAAAAGACAACTTAGTGTTGGCGAATTCAGAAGAAAAATGTACACGCAAGAATTATTTTAAAGACAAACTGTTTACAATGAAGGTATTTAATTAACCCAAAAATCGATGTGGCTCGATTGACACTTTAACTGTAACTAACTTTTCCCCCCGATTTTAAAGCTAACTAACTTTGCTCCCGAAATTAACCCTCATTTTTCAAAGGTAATATATAAAACCAAGAAACATTAATTTCCGTTGGAACAGTTTCGTATTAATTATTGCACATTTTAATTTTTAAAAATATGCTTTCGTTCGTAACAATCCTACATTTACGTCTCGGGTTTCAACGTATCAAACAAAGATCCCTTTGGATTTGCGCTCTGTCCAGTCGTAATTAATCATTAGATCAATGACATTTTTTACATCAAGAGCGCGTAAAATGAGTTAAACCCACATGCGAAAACAGTTCTTCTCAGAACTAAGTCTGATGACAGAAGTAGAGTCTGCTTCCGAAACGTCGCGCTCACAAACAAAAACTGTGCAAATAGACCGATTAACTTAACTAATATGAGACCACAATTTGCGCCTCGGATAATTAGTACACGTGAGCTTAGAAAGATCTGACATAAAGTGCGTGTATTATTCTGATGGGTTTGATATTGCATCTGGGGGCACCGGGGTGATACAAATATGTTTTTTGAAATATCTTCAAAATACAATTAAACGTTTTTTTGTCTCTTCATTTCATCTCCTCTGTAAGCTCCGAGTCACCCGACTTGCAATTTCCTTAATACCACCTTCACTCTAACTTTCGATATAAAGGAGGCGTATGTGCCTACATCAAGGACAGAATTGCTTGCAAGAGGGTTTCTTCCTTAGAAAATAAAAATTTTGACGTGATTTGGTTTAAACATTCTGGTCCTAATTTTGTGAAATTCTACTGTCTCCTAATGACAGTAACTTTCAAGACTTCTTCGATTACCTTAGTATGAAAGTTGACTATCTCCTGTCTCAGTTTCCATCTTGCGATATCTCAGTTGTAGGCGATTTCAATGTTTATAACTCTTATTGGCTTCAGTTTTCATCTACTACAAATCCTGCTGGTCATAGTGCAGAAACATTTGCTATTTCATGTGATCTCACACAAATGATTTTTGAACCCACAAGAATCCCTGATAACCCTAACCATACTCCACATCTTCTAGATCTCTTTCTTACATCAAACCCTCTTGTTTATAAAACTTCCGTTCTTTCGCCTTTAGGTCTTTCCGACCATTGTCTAATAGAAATCATTTCTACTGTACTTAATTCCACTGTTGTTCGCAAAACCGATAGAACCTTGTGGTGTTTTAAGTCAGCTCGATGGAGCGATTTACGGGATTTCTTTGCAACCTTTCCATGGCGTGAATATTGTTTTAAGTCGCCCTCTTATTCGGACATCGCTCTTTCAGTATCTGAAGTCATCCTCATGGGAATGGAGTTATACATTCCCAAAAAACAGTACCGTATAGGTCATTCACGTTCCCAACCCTGGTTCAATAAGGTTTGTGCTGATATCTATCTGTGAATATCTTTAAAAAATAAATATTACATTAAATGGAATTCTAATAAATCGGTCGACAGTCATATAGAATACGTTGGTGCTAGAAATATCTGCAAAAGTGACATCACTAAAACTAAAAAATTGTTCGAACAACGAAAATGCAATGAACTAGCTACATCTCCTTGAGGCAGCCGTAAATTTTGGTCTTTAGATAAAGCCATTAGTAAAAACTTTGGAACATCTTCATTTCCCCCCCTGATATCTATTGACGGATCGGTAGTTGCTGATTCTGTAGACAAAGCCAATGTTTTTGTGGATTTGTTTGCATCAAACTCGTGTCTCAATGATTCTGGAAAAGATGTGCCCCTAGTCAACTCTTCTTCATACGCTATGAAACCAATTCAATTGGCATAAGTGTTTACTTGCCAAACTCACCTCGTTTGGGTTAAATGATACTCGCATCAACTGGGTTTCTAGTTTCCTTAATAAAAGACGAATTCGTGTCGTAGTTGATGGCTTTTTTTCAAAAGAAGTTAGCATTAACGCAGGCGTACCACAGGGATCCGCTATAGCGCCTACACTTTTTCTGCTGTACATAAATGACCTTATTTTTCAACAACAGTGTTGCCTTGTGTCCGCCAAAAAAGATCGATCATTTCCTGTTGTAAGTATGAATGGCTCAGTTCTTAAGTTTTCAGACTCTATTACTCTGTTGGGTATGACTATCTTCAAATCTCTCATGGGTTGACCATCTTCTGTCAGCTACCAAACAGCTGCTCGTAAAATAGGCTTTTTGTACAGATCTAAGCAGTACTTTACCTCTCAACAGCTCCTTCTGCTGTATAAGGCCTAAATTTGGTCTCATCTGGAATATAATTCTCACCTCTGGTTAGTGCTCCCAATACGCTCTCGATATCGTTGGTCGTATTCAAAAGAGAGCGATTAGGCTTATATATGACCCGTCCTTAACTTCTCACATACAGTCCCTTGAGCATAGAAGGATGGTTTCAGTTCTTTCTTTGTATTATCGTTATTACAACGGCTATTGTGCTGCTGAATTATATTCTTTGATACCATCTCAGGCTATCTTTGCGAGAAACACTCGGTTCGCTCATTCACATCATCAGTATGCAGTACAAATCTCCACTTGTCGTACCAATCGGGCGCAATCCACATTTTTCTACACGGCTTTTAAACTCTGGAATGATCTCCCTAGTTCCTGTTTTCCTCTCACTTATGATATGAGAAAATTTAAGGTAGCTGTTCATAGGCATCTATTGGCAATTCATTATCCCTCTATCCATCCTCCTAAGTGTTCCTGAGTGCTTTAGCACGATAGACCAAATTAGGCTG
Source organism: Vesta saturnalis (assembly GCA_036346205.1). NCBI lineage: Eukaryota > Metazoa > Arthropoda > Insecta > Coleoptera > Lampyridae > Vesta > Vesta saturnalis. The sequence continues at coordinate 768,998 of JARFJB010002093.1, forward strand.
TTCAGGTCCACAATCATAAAAAAAAAAATCTAAATATTTTTGCTAGAAGAGAATCAACGCTTAGTTAGGTATGTTCCTCATTAAATAATGGGCTTGTAAATAGATTCTAGATGTCACGTGTGTACATTCGTTCATTATAATTGGTAATCTCAAAATAAGCTGGAAAATCGTAAGTGATGTTGGTTTTGTCAATCAAAATGGATTAACACCGACATCTGTTACCTTATTTGGATTTTTGTTAGATTGGTTTTGGTTGTGGAAAATGTTAGCAGTTTCTTTTAACCGGGATCAAAAATTTTCATATTGGAAATATCATGCATGAAAATCATTGTACCCTTGAAAATGGAATATGCTTATACTAATTAGAAAAGTGTATTTTGAACAATTATTTACCGCATTTCCACACTAATGAAGTAACAAGATTAAGTAAATTTGAAATTTCGTCATTAAGTATGATACCGATAATGTTTGTTTAAAATTGATAAGGCAATTGTTATTACAAAAAAGCGGCAATGATAACCGCAGCGTATTTTGACTTTGTTCAGTGTACATCAATGTGTTCCACTTTTGCTTGAGCTACAAATTTCAGAAGGTATTTACTTCTTTTTTATATATTTTGTGCTTGTCACGAGCGCGTGCATATTTTGTGAATTCGTGCTTAATTATTTTTATAAAATAGAGTAAAAATTTTGATCCGTTAGATGGCGTAAAGTTAGAAATGTGAATAAAGATAGTGTATATTGAATAAGGTTTTAGAAGAATGCCTTTTTTGTGTGATGGGGGCTACACGTCACCGTATATACCTTTCTTTCAAACTATTATTGATGACATAAAATCGATTAATAATCAAATCGATAAAATGAACAACGTATAGAGGAAGATAGACAAGTGGATCGGAGGTCAGCAGACAGTAAGAAATGAGGCATGACGGCTCAACAAAGGAACCCGCAGACACAATTAATGTTGACCAATCAGCGGCCACTTTTATATGAGAATACGCTAGATCTCCTTTCTGATCAAACCGGAGCGTGTAGGTACTAACCCCCCCTCTCATATCCCTATTTTTTGTTTTTGTTCCATTAAACACCCATTTTAGTTAATTTTCTTTAAATTTCAATTTCGAAACGTTAAATTTAGAATTTTCTATTTTGGTATAATTTAATTAATTTATTTAATGATCTAACCTCATTTTCCAATTTACTGTATTATTACAAATTATAACTTAATAAGATTATTTATTGTTTTACTTTAATTATCAAATTGAAATGTTTCTATTCTCTGAACTAATTTTTGATAAATGATGAATTTGCGTAATTACTGCATTGTGTATTGTTTTTTAAGTTAGAAATAGAAATTTCTTGTCTAATTCATATCATAATCATTAATACATTGGTGCGTTGTATATTATTCCTGAAGTTCTAAATATGGAAGGAATTGCAACTATCATTTATGTGTTCCGTCCTTGACACCTATGTAAAGTTAGCCACGGATGTCAACCACGAGTTTTTTTGGATAAAACACGAGCATAATACATGTATCTTGTCTGGAATATATAGGTATTGACGAAATTTCAATCCAAAAACCCGAAAAAATCCATGAATCATTACGCGTACGTTTTTTCCATCAGACTTTGAAAATTAATATAAAAAAAAAACACATTTTTATACAAGAAAACAACACGTTTTTATTAAACAATTAAAAACGAAAAACTAACAAAAGGTGCTTGAATATGTTCTTTCGCCCTGTAATACATATCACAAACCACCACGTTCAAGGCCCAAAGAATGTTAGAAACGTTTTATAACAAATCACACGTATTTTGTATTTCATAAAGTTACATTCTTGCACAAAACGCTTACGCTTCAAATTTCTCATGGCGGACCCAATGCCACTAAAATTTATGTTATTTTAATAGCTTATATATCTGTTACTTAAGTACATAAAAAAAATTTGAGATGTAGGTATTCCGTGTAACTTCAGAAAAAAATCATGAAATTACATTCTCACAGTATACACTTATGGGCAGATGCAACACCAAATTGTTCGTGACTGACCTGATGGTCCTAAAATTTCTTGAAATTTTTATATAATTTTAATAGTTTGTATATTAATTAATCACATATAATATAGTTGAAGTGTAGGTATTTAGCACAACTTGAGAAAAAAATCATAGTTACTCTCTCGCACAAGACGCTTACGAACGGTTTCTATACAGGGTGTCCAGAAACTCTACGGACAAACTTTGCGTAGTGATTCTAGACCCAAAAATAAGAAAAAAAGTTCATATAAACCCAGGTCCGGAAACACTTCGTTTAGGACCTACAGGGTGTGAAAAAATTTTATTTTCCTCAGTTTTTTGTAATTTGAAATTTGGGACGCTGTATCAACAAGAGTAACAACAAATGTCATAAATACATTTGTGTATCTAAGCAACCACTTGTCATTTTGTTTTAGTCAAAGCCTGCTAAAATGGCAAGAGATTCAATAGCTGGTTAAATAAATTAAACTGTTCATCAACCAATATCTCGAAAACGGTTGATCTGAGAGGCATCAAAATCAATAAAATATTTAAGTTTCTCGACCACAACAACCCCCGTGCTCCAAATTTCAGGACCATATTAAAATGTGTTCGCAAAATATCGCCATAAAACCGAGGAAAATAAAATTTTTTCACACCCTGTAGGTTCTAAACGAAGCGTTTCCGGACCTGGATTTATATGAACTTTTTTCTTATTTTTGGGTCTAGAATCACTACGCAAAGTTTCTCCGTAGAGTTTCTGGACACACCGTATATAAATTTGAGATATAGGTATTTCGTGTAACTTCAGACAAAAATCATAAAATTACGTTCTGGCAAAATACACTTATGGGCGGATGCAACTCCAAATTGTTCGTAATTGATCTGATGGCCCTAAAGTCGTTCTAAACTTTTATATTATTTTAATAATTAATCACATGTAAAAAAATTGAAGTGTAAGTATTTCGCAGAACTTGAGAAAAAGTCATAGTCACCTACTCTCTCGCACAAGACGCGTACCGGCGATTTTAAAACCAAATTGCTCGTGGCTGAATACATGGCCCTAAAATTTATAGAAACTCTTATGTTAAGAGCCGATTTATTAACTTTTTCAGTCACAGCGTCACGCATAAGGGACATTAGTTTATATTGGGCTAGATATGGTCGTGGAGTTCATTTAGCGTTTGAAGTCAGCTTGTCCTGCTGGAGGGACACCACATGCATTAAGTAAGAATATTGGCGCCATCTACTTTTAGGTAGGAAAATTTTTACCGATATTACGGTCTATCTGAATTTATCATAGTGTCACACGTGCATTTGTTTACGTTGTTTAGTGAATGGTAACTTTGTTAATTTTATAAACAAACGTGAACTATAGTGATTAGTGGTAAGTAAAGCAATTATACTTCATACCTAAATATAAAACTTTCCGGTTTATTATCGTACAGAGGCGAAATAAGGGCCCTAATTCAATGTCCCTTGAAAGGGACAAACGTACTGAGTGGACCTAAATTCCATGTTTTACGAATAAAAATTGCATCCCTTTTGCAACTCTTTTTACGTGCATAACGTTGATATATGGCTTACTCTACAGATCATGTCGCGAAGATTTCTAACAGATGAAGAACTGTTTGAAATTTTAGAAAATGATGACGACTCGGACGTTCCTTTCTTATCTGATGATAAAGACGATAGATGGAACGAAGAATCGCTGCAAGCTGCTGAAGATGAGGAAGCCATTTATTTAAATAATATTTCAACCGATGAACAACAATAATGATATTATGCAAAATTTAGAAGAAAATACGTCGAATGATAGTAATAAAGCAGATAAGCAATTGAAAGAAGAAATAAAAAAATTTTCTCAAGATCACGAATTAACCGTCAAAAATAAAGTAAAATGGATGGATGGCATCCAGTATGAAACGAAACCAATTGTTTGGCACTACCAAGACCCTTCAAATGTGATAGATTTACCACCACCAATAGATTTAATAAAAAATACATTCCTGATCAAATTTTTAAAGAACTGGCAGAAATGACAAATTTATGTGCCACTCAAAAGACAGTGGCTAGATTCGCTCCAACAACGGACCAAGAAATAAAAAAAAAATTCGGTATCCGCATTATAATGGGAAATTAACAATTTCCTCATGTAAGAATGTAGTGGAATTCATCCATTGGAATTTCTTTGGTGAAAGATAACATGGCTTTTAATAGATTCAGCAAATTGCGCCAAACCATTCATTTAGCTGACGTTACTTCACGTGAAGATCAAAATAAAGACCGTTTATGGAAGGTACGTAGGTTGTATGACTCAATAAGACAACGATGTTTTGAATTACCTTTAGAAACGTACCTTTGTGTTGATGAGCAAATGGTACCTTTCAAAGGCCGCCTGAACATAAAGCAATATGTCAGTAATAAACCCAAGAAATGGGGCGTAAAGATTTTCGTGTTAGCGGGACAAAGTGGTCTCATTTATGACTTTATAATATATCAGGGATCCACTACGGAAATAAATCCAATATCTAGCAATTTTGGTTTAGGAGCTGGAGTAGTCATGCAACTTTCTGACAGAATACGATAAAACAATCATGGATTATTTTTTGACAATTATTTTAGTACCTATCATCTTTTTCAATTTCTGCAATCAAAACTCATATATGCAGTTGGGACAGCCAGACTGAATCGCTTTTTCAACCAAAATTACCTACAGATAAGGAAATGAAGAAATCAGGGCGGGGTCTTCAACGATCTCTCTCAGCAAAGATAGAATAGTTGTAACTAAATGGTACGATAACAAGGCGGTAACGACAGCATCCAACTTCGTAGGTATCGGTACAATTGATAATTGTAGACGATGGGATAAGAAAAAAATGTTACGTGGACGTCACAAGACCAGAAGCAATTAAATACTACAACAGTAACATTGGCGGAGTAGATAAGTTAGATTTCTTGTTGAGTATCTATCGTTCTTATGTCAGATCCAGGAAATTGACAGTTAGAGTGATCACGCATGCGATTGACCTGGCATTAGTAAATTCTTGGATTGAATATAAAAACAAGGCTACAACACTTGGGGTTCAAAAGAAAAATATATTGGATTTGCTCGCTTTTCGACAAGAAGTTGCTGAACATCTTATCCATACAAAGCTCCTCCTAAACGAGGCCGACCATCAAGCGATAATTCGCCAACTGTTTCGCGCGAAAAGAAGTTCCACGAGATAAGACCACGTACAGTATCTAGGTATGATGGTTACAATCATTTTCCAGAATATGATAATAAACCGGATAATTCCCGCTGCAAGATGGAGAACTGTAAGCTGAAGACTCGCATTTTCTGCTCTAAATGTAAGGTGCATTTATGCGTTATGAAGAACAGAAATTGTTTTCTGGAATTTCACACCAAAAAATAAGACAGTGAATACTCTAATTGTTTACTTTTTTTTTAATTTTATTTTATTTTAGTTTTATAAAACAACGTTCCATTATTACTTAATAAATTGTTCTTTAAAGTATTTTACTCCACCTAGTCAGTAGTCACCTTGTCCCTCCCAAGGGACATGCTGCAAAAAATAAAGGGGAGGGGGTACCAATTTAATTCAACTTTTGAAATGTTACTAAGGTGCCAATTAACCATTGCACACGTTTTTAGAATTTTTTTTTAACAACAAGTATAAGTGTGACTGAAAGAGTTAAGTCCATACAAAAAATGTGAGATGTACGTTGTTTTATGAAATAAAATTACATTCTCACAGAATACACTTATGGGCGGATGCAACACCAAATTATTCGTGACTGACCTGATGGCGCCCTAAAAATTTTTTATAAACTTTTGTGTTATTTTAATAGCTATTTCATCTAGAGATCTTTACAGATATAAGATCAGTCGGTTACAACAATTTAGTAGATATTACAAGATAAAACAGTATTTCTGGAAGTTACTGGCTAAATGAAATGAAAATTGTAAAAATTGACCTATAGAATAAAAACACTCCTGTGTTAATAACTCTTTTACTTTACGTTTAAATAAATGAACTGAGTTAATGTTCTTTAACATATTAATTTATTTTAAAGTACAGTACCAGCATAATAAGGATTTTAGGTTATGTGAACTGTACTCAAGAAGGTGTCCTAAGGGTATGTTGTATTAGTGCATGTATTTGAGTGTCTGAAACTGTTACATTAGGATGTACAAATACTACTACTTCCAAGATGTAAAGAGATGGTAAGGTTAATAGCCCATATTCTTTAAAGAATGGTTTACATGGTACATTAATTAATCACATAAAAAATTTGAAGTGTCGGTATTTCGTACAACTTGAAAAAAAATCATGGTTGCTCTCTCGCACAAGACGCTTACGGGCGGCTTCAAGGCCAAATTGCTCATGGTTGACCCGATGTTCCTAAAATTTATATTATATATTAATTAAGCACAAATAAAAAATTAGATGTGTAGGTATTTCTCACAGCTTGAGAAAAAAAATAGTTATCTCTCGCAGAAGACGCTTACGGGCGGCTGCACGACCAAATTATTACTCGCTGACTCGATGGCAACTTTTATGGTAATCGCTTATGTATTAGTTAAAAAGTTTGAGATGTAAAAAGTTTGAGATGTAAATATTTCGTGCAACTTCAGAAATAATCATAAAATTACATTCTGACAGAATACACTTATGGGCGGATCCAACACCACATTGTTCGTGACGGACCTGATGGCCCTAAACTTTTTTTAATTGCCCATGAGCTTCTACACCGATTAATACAGCGCGGAACTTGCTTGGGCCCAATCTGCCCAATAGGTCCGCACGAAACAACTCACGTCCAACCGGCTGGGACCCAACCGACTAGCGCCCATCCGGTTTGCGTCAAATCAATTAGACCACGTCCAACCGACTCCGTGTAACTGGCTGGCGCCCGATTGAACTTTGTGTATTTTATTTTTTAAATTTTATATAAAAATTCGTGTTACGTTGAAAGATATTCAGAACAAATGTTTGAAGATCTTCTAATTTACCTACACGAACCAAGGAATTAAACAGTTATTACTCTCTTAAAAGCAAAAAGCAATATTGTTTCTAATTACAAATCCCAATCTTTTAAATTCTAAGTTGACAACTTATTACACTACAGAAAGTTAATTTACTGTCCGAACTTGCCTACGCCAGAAAGCAAGAACTACAAGATATATTGTGTGATCAAAAAGAAGAACTTAAACGCAGAAAGGAAAAATAACGAGTAACAAAGTCCAAAATAAAAAGAAATTGAGAAAAACTAAAGATACCAAAAAAGTAAGTTCTGAAAATGGTTCAATTTTCATAAAAAAAAAAATGTTATTGTTAACTTCGTACAATCATATTTTGCAAAACAACCACAATTTCATAATAATCTAGAATTGATCAGTACGATGGAAAAAGTTTTCAGAAATGGAAGTTGCCCGTAATGGCTGATGAAATTTGGTACGATTTCGGCGAGATTATTGAATAACTTTAGCCTCCTTGAGAGATAAACAAAAAAAGATTTTCCACGGCTTATGTAACGTGCAGATTCTAGTATTAATAACTTTGTTTAATATGTTTTGTCATAAAATTTTGGTTTTGCGGAACACTATTGTTTCTATATATCGCGTTAAAAATATGAGCTAGTGGAGGTAAATTTGTTGGAATTTGGTACAAACTTTAAAAATTGGTGTCCAAATCGCCGGCACGATAATTTCATAGATATAAAGCGCGGAAACTTAATAATGCAATATTAGATGCACACACCAGTTTTGTATAGTGACTTAATTAATTAATGAAGTGCAAAATTAATTAACTGAAATAAATTGCGCTTCACGTTACTATATCCATATGAGGTGATTATATAGGAGTGCAAGTAGGAACAATATTTAAAAACGGTAGATAATATTCAACATCATTTTTAACCTTACCACATAAAGGAAAAGTTATTGTCAATGGTGTTAACAAACATTGCTACTTGAGTTGGGACCGAAAGTATCCATTTTGGGGTTCCCTGCAGTTTTTAGATGTAAAAAATGTATACGTGTACGTTGCGCATGCGCGCATCGGTGGTCGTGTCTGCAATATCTTCAAACGATGAAAACTATTTGATTTGTATTTGATATACGTGTTTAATACCTAAATGACTACAATATAGTGATTTCTGCTAATAGGTATATTTCTTTCTCAGCACTATTTACACTGTTGCTCACTATTGCATTTCTTTCGCTCTCAAACCTACACTGATGTTATTTATTTCGCCTCCAAACTTCTATTTGGTGTACAATATTGCAGTTTTTTCTCCACTAGGTCTGGAGTTCGTGTTGGCAGTGTAGTGCAGGTAACCTAACCTCATTTAGGAACTGTTTTTGATCGAATTGAAACGATTTTTAAAAAATATGAAAACCGCCACTTTAGTGCGGAACTTTGACGGTTCTCCATTAGAAGACGAAGACAGTTATTTCTTTATTTTTGGTAAATAGTCTCTCAATTACTTAGTTTTGATTTTATTTTATTATTAGATGATGATGAACTCATTGATAAGGAAGTAGCCTCCAATTTAGAGCAAAGTGAAATTACTTCAATAGGAATAGGGACGAAATGGTCAAATTAAATTTTGCGTCAGTATGTGATTCCGTACCAGAAGAAGAAGTTATAATAGACAAACAGGCTAATGAATCCAAAGTTGACGAAGTAAAAGTAAACACTTGGATAGATGCTTCCACTAAATTACTATTAAATTTATATCAAGAAATAAAACCTCTTGTTGGTAAAAAAATAAAATTTAACACCCAAGGGAAAATGTGGCATCATATAATAAAATTGATGCATGAAAGTGGATAAACACATACAGCAACGCAAATATACAATCGTTTCAAAACATTAGAAAGGGCTTATAGAAAAGCTATTGATAATAATAATTAAATAGGAAACGGGTATAAGACAGTACCCTTCGAAAAGTAAGTTGGATTTATACCTTTTTCGTCCAATCAGTGTATAATCTACTGACCCGTTCTAGAGAACTAGAGGAGATCCTAGGGTGCCGAGCAGACATTGTTCCTGAAACTGTGATTAGCAACGAAGGATTTCAGTGTAGAAAGAAGCGTGTAAATGACGATTACGAAGCCCTTCAGCACGGAAGGAAGCGTGTTTGAGCCAATGACAATGAGCAGGCATTTACAAAAACTCCCGAAGAAGTACAGGGAACAGGTGAGACGGATAGAGAAAATCAAACATCTACCAAAAAAAAAAGGAGAATGTGGAAGGAAGACGCCACAAAACGAAACTAAAGTAAAATATGGTAAAACTGCCCTATTATTGAAGGAATTACGTAAAGGTGTAACCAACAATGGTAGACATTTAGTAAAACTGGTAATAGAGAGAAAGCGAACCAGTGAGAAGGGAGCGAACCGCCCTTCTCGAAAAGTTATTGTCAAAATTAAATAAGAATTCAGCTTAATTTAAGAATTTTAATGTATATTAGGAAAAGAAGGAACACAAACAGAGTATGTGGTCTTATCCACCACGGCAAATGGATCAACAGAGCCTCTAGAACTATCTACAGTTTCTCCGGAAATGTATAGCTTATTGTATTATATTGTGTATTTATATGCATAAATCCCATTTTGCAAACATTCTTAAGATGCATACTGTTCAATTGCATCTGGATCGTGATTAGTAACTGCTTCGACATAAAGAAACTGGAGATCCTCTACATCACCTAAATTGCATAATACACAACTGTAGATTAGTTTTAACTTTCTCTCAGTATTGTGTAAATTTAAATGGTACATTCTTCTAAAACGTTGTTTTAGTAGTCCAAAGGCATGTTCCACCGACGCCCTATACGAACTTAACGTTTTATTAAACTTTATTTGCCCATTTGTTAAGTGCATTGTCTTTCTAGGGTACCATTAGATTACGAAGACAAGGATAGGTACTATCTCCTAATATGTATAAGTTGCATAGAAACTGACCAACCCTATCAATAATTGAGAATCCTGTTTTTGCGGCCACATTAAATTTTTCCATCAGTTCATGATAGGTTATACTTTCATAGTCCACATAACACAAAAATATTAGTATTTGTTTCCATGCCTCTATTGGTTTTGGCCCTCGGTGCGCTGTAAAGAAAACAATAACGTAGGTACCTCAACTATAAATGTTTTCGAAATAAACTATATTTTACTAGTGGTCACATTCAACTTACAGTGGATGGTTTTGAATATTTCAGAATCCGTATGAAAATTCGTTACATATTCGACTACATCTTTCTTAATCGGAAACTTAACAAACTACATCGTCATACAAGGGTACAACCTTGTCTACATACTGTTGAATTGCAACTTGTGCTTTTTTTTGTGGTAATCTTTATTGCCATTTCTATATAATCATGATCTAAAATTGATGGTTTATTACTCCACTTATTGCCAAAACATTTTTTGTATACACTCACCTAGCAAAAGAAGTACCTGTTCCATAATATGGTCTGTTATAAATTGGTTATCATCTGAACTATCAAACAGTCCACTTATAAGAACAAGATCGACCATGTTAGCAACTTAAAAATAAAACTAACTATAATATGATTAAAATGCTTCAGCAGTATATTAATTTATGACTAAGAATTAACAAATATGAATCATCGGTATATAACGTATTGTGACTTGTGAGGTTATGTTACACAAAAACAATTAAAATTCGCCGTTTCTTTCGTTCTTTGACACCAAAAATTCTGAATTTACACTCTGTGTAATTTGTTGTGGGCGAAAGAAATACAACTAATGATCGACATGCGGGATAGGAGTGTCCGGGTTATGTAATTGATTTTCCTTGGTTTACAGTTATATTCTAAAACTAGAATTTATTTAAAGATTGTGGGAGTTCAGTGAACAGTAACTTTTCCAATATGTAATTGATTAGATTTTTACGACACTTTTACAGGGGTAAGGGGCAGGGCCAATTTTTTTTTTAGATGGGTTAACTACCTGCTACCAATGTGTACAAATACATCAAGCTGTTTTTAAGTTGTAAATTAAATAATACTTTTTACTGTTTACACTAAAAAAAGTATACTTTTTAGTGTTAAATTGTGACCATTGTTTTTATAGAATTTAAAAAGTTTACAGGAGTCCATTTGGGCAATTATAACGTCTCCAAAGGTTTAGGTTCTTTTACCATTCTTAGAGCAACACTTACAGCGCAGCAAATAGCTCCCGAAAGTTTTTCCCGAAACTCTAACGTTAATGAGTAATGTTCCGTATAAATATAAAGGAATTTACGACGTCTATGTCCACTAAATGAAATAACACTTTCTTGTACTATCTTATTGATTTTCGAGGATGCGAGTACGAAATAAATTCAGGTCGATCTAGGGTTATATTTTGCAGTTACGCATAGCATGTCTCCTCTATCCCTCCATTTGTTTATGTAGAGTTTTTCATTACGATGTCAAAAAGGGTTTATCTTTTACAAGAATGTTGGTGGTTACCGGTTTTGTATTATTCTTCCGATTGAACGCCGTGTGCCGATGGAATGTGTCTTACGATCTAATGGAATGTTTGATATGGGTACGCTATTTTAATAATTAATCTGCTCCAGTTGGTGCCCTTTTATCAAGGTAAGGACTCAGCCTTAAAACCAGGCCATTAATTATTTATTGAAAGAGCGGTATTATCTTCATGCTTCCCCTTATACATTTCAATGTTCAGTTTTACAATACTTTATGCCGTATGTTGCCTTCTTATTTTCGATGTATTGGCGAAAGCTCACCCGTCCGAGATGAAGGAGTAATGACTCATCTCAAAAATAAATGGTCACTTGGGTATTACCTTTCTGAGAAATCTTCAAAAACTATTCCATGGCTATCTTCACTGTCTCGATCAGCTGCACAGTTTAAACAACGAAGATATATTTCATATCGTCTACTAAACATGTATGTGGTAAGCAATGACATAATATAATGAATCGAAAGAAAACGACTTTTTCAAAGTTGTAGCTTGTGACTGCGTTCTCAGAAGAGAGAGACAAACAAATATCTCGAATTATTTTTAATTGTCGCTATAAATTTGTTTGTCCTCCTGTATTTACATCTAGAACAATTTGAAAGTTGATTTGATATTTTTTCAGGAGTTTCTATCCATCCGTTATCATAAACATCATCTAAAACCGTATCATCTCATACATTAAATATAACATGTGTAGTGTTGTTAGTGCAGTTTGAGGGGCTCCTCCTCCTCCTTTAGCACTGGGGTGTTCAGTTGTGAATTGTAGAAGTTCTGTGATGCCAGTTCACACTATTGTTGTGCATGTTGTTGTTGTAGCCATGGGTGAGTAGTTGTGGGTTGTTCTTGGTTGGATAGATGTGTCCTGTAGTTGGGTGTTGTGATGGCATGTCTCTTGATGCCCAAGTGGATCGGTAAAAAAAGAAACAAGAATTAATTAGACGCATAATAAGTCGTACTGTAGTAACTAGGTTGTTACTGTATGGTTGTCGTATTAATTTCAAAGCAGGAAGCGCTGTTGGAGATACGGAATGATTAAACAGAACATATGAGAATAGATACTATATACTTAACCGTGAGCACCAGTTTTCGCGTCGGACCTTTGTGTAATTACACAAAAAGGCCAATCACTTGTTGACCGTATGTGAGAATCATTCCCCATAGGTCAGTTGAAGTTCTGGCCACTATAAGTCGGCGACGCCTTCTTCGGTCCCCATTACAGTTAACGCACATGGCCCGTTATGTTCGGGATACAGCGTGTGTCGCTCTGCAGTAACGCTATTCGGAGCAGAAACGCTGATACCGGTGACACTGCCCGATGCCAGTTTTCTGCGCAAGTCCTCTACGGTGACACGGAGGCGGACGACGTACTCCACCTCCCGAATCTTCTTGTGGTCCTATTCTGTCGGTAAGTGTACCAGCGCAAGGTGATCGATCCTCCTCGCTGCTTCATCCTGAAACGTTAATGTTTTGTAGTGTCAGGTCTGAGCTAGCGTCAGCTTTGGATAGTTCTACAGGCAGGCTACGTATTACCACCTTAGCTAAGCGCTCGCTCTTTATCGGGTAGGTGTGGTATGGAGTACCACATCTATCCATATGCCTCATCAGCACGCCTCGGTCCTGTAGTGAGGCAGGTTGTATACGGATTCCTTCCTTGATTGCCTTGGCTCACGTGAAGGCGATTCGTTGTCGGTCGAGTTTTCGGGAAAAAACGACCCAGTTCTCTGTCTCTCGAAAGATTGCCGGCGTCACTTTCTCCCTGGTATCTGATGCGGTCTGCGCCGTTATCTGGTCTGTTGTTGCGTTCGTGAACTCCGGTGGCTGGAATGTACTGTTTGTCAGGGGCTGCGTTGGCGAGCGAACGGTCGGCGTCTTCTTCGGTCTCTTCTTCTGCTTGACGAAGTCGTTGTGCCTGTTGGAAGCGGGACGGGTATTTTCTTCGTTTCCTCCATCAACGGTGGCGGCTGCTTCTTAGCTAGTGGGGCGATGTTTTCGGTCGGCGTGGGTTTCGTTTTCTTAGACCGTCTCCTTGTCTGTGCGGTGGCGGCCGGGGTTGACAGCGACGGCGGATCTGAGTGTTCATCCATCGGTGGTAGACGCGCAAGCACTCCTCTATGTTTCACGACTCAACCATCGTAAAAACGAAGTTGACGCTGTTTTGGGATTCTTATACTCTATTAAAAGTGCCTTTCACTTCGAGATGCAAACTTCGATATTGATGTAGTGGGCAAACGCTCATATAGGTAAAGGCAAATTGTGTGTGGAGTGGTAGGCATCCTCAGAGTAATAATATCTCACGACTGCATAACGTTGCATAATCAGAAATTTGTCAGGATTTGCAAAATCTAATCTTTTTCTTTGAGTAGATTTATTTTTACTTTTTTAAATTACCTAATTGCAATCTTTGAAAAAGAACTGGTGACGGTGATCCTACAAGTTTCGGCGTATTGGGCAATTGTTGTTTTGCGAATTCGGCACTTTGCTCATTGGGTGCTTTGGTCATTTGGCGTTATGGTCATTCGACGTTTCGGCCATTGTAGGTGTAATGATATAACATGGAATGGTCGACGGCGTTTTGGTCACATTCGGTGTTTTGGACTTTTAAAATATAGTGTGCGTTTTGGGCATTCGGCAAAATGTCCGAAACTTGGTTCGGCGTTTAGTCTAAAACTAAAATTCGGTAGAATAAGCGTAGTCGGCGAAATGGTCGTCAGAGTTTTGGTCAAGTTCGGAGTTTTGATCCATTAAGATATACAATCGGCGTGAATTCGATGGAATGTCCTAGACTCTCCTCTGGCTGCACAATGTATAATACTGAAGCCCCCACAACTTAATTTTGAAATATTATAACCTTTAACATTAAATTTGTCTTGTACTGTCTGAATTGTGGACGTTTACCTTATATCTTTTAGCGCATTAGGGATCATTTTGAATGCCCCATATTAAATTGTCATTGAGAAAAAAGTGGTAATATTACATTATTAGAAACCACTTTGAAAATGACATGTTGAAAATCGTTATGGTTCATTCTTCTTGGGAAAATGAGAGATCATATTGTAACAGTGGACATACATCAACTTTGGTGATGAAAGCATCCATCTGATGGGGAAGTCCTAACAGATCTATTTTGTTCATTAAACTAATGATAATTCTGTTCATGACGGTTTTATGTTATACGACATTGCTTTGAGTCTACTAAATGCCCGCTATATGCTTTTTTAAGTTAATTTACGGATTAATATTTTGTTAAAAGGAAATTATTTTAATGACGAAAGAAGCTAAAATCTGGATTACGATCGATGCCTAAATGCTGAAAAAATTAGAATTTTTGTGATGTTCAATAAATCCCTCGTTTAGCTTAAAATGTTTTAACTCTTGATTAAAATTAGACGTGACGTTCGTATCTTTTCACTTTGAGTGTATGTTTGACTTGATACGCACGATTTACTAAAATTTTAAAATCTGTCAAACTATGTTGGCACAACTGTAATTACTAAAAGAAAAAATGAAAAACAGAATTTACTCCATGGGATTTTATACAGAACGCTATTTCTTTTAACGGGTATCATTTATCATCTGTCAGTATAAAATTGATGTATTTATGCACAGATACAACAGATGCGGATTGAGTTTTTATCAATAAAGAAACGTTTCGAATAAAAATATTTTTTGTCTTTCACACGATTTTCTTGATACTATCATACTTAAATTTGCCCGATAACTGTTTTTGAAGACATACTGTTCCGATATCGCTAATATATCAAATCGTAGCAACCGGCCATTTCTGAAGAGAAATTATACAATACGGGCGGGGCCCGTCAAGTTTTGACCTCCCGCTAAAGACCTTAATCGATTCTTATTTATGAACACAAACTGATCGTATAGATTCACGGAGAATTTGTTATGAATAATGGTACTATTATTAATAAAACTTATTATTGTGAGAAGGTTAAAGTTGATTTTTTTTCTTGTATATTCTATGCATTTTTTGTTATGTAACTTGATTAATTACACGTGAAAGTATGTTTGAGAGAATAATTGTACGTTATCAAACTTTGATTGAAATTTGAGTATTTCGGTAATCAACGTTTAACTGTAAATAACAAAGAATTACCTTGTTTAAAAAGTTTGTAGTTTTGTCATGGTGCTCATGGATTTTGGAAAATACTACTTGGCTAGATAAGGCGAGGTATACTTTTCTAACTATTTCAGAGAAGGCCAGAAAATTTTTGTCATACCAATCGAGTTACCACTTAGAAGATGGTAGGCTCAGCCTTATCGTCTGTTCTATATAGGAAGATCTTTCATAATATTTCAGACCCTTAATTTTAGTCTTTCAGAATAAAACATAAGTTGTATAAATGAGAGGGAATGAAGGGCATAGTTTTTCCCTGACGTTCTGGAACTGAGTGATATCACATAATAATAATAATAAAGTTTATTTGCGACACACAGGTAGTCTAAAAATACAAAACAACTATTTGCGGGATAAACGGTAGGTATTGTTTGATGCTGCTCTGGGTAGCAAGAGGAAATGAAATCCAGACTTACTCCCTTTTAACTCTACAATGCTCAATTCTTTATTTTTACACCCAAAAAATAGGACAAATAAATTTAAAGTCATAAAATTATGCAAAAATATAGCCTTATTTTTGAGAATTTTGGAAATGTATCAAATGTGATACACTGAGCACCTGGAGATAAATGAGTACGTATTAACACATATTTATTTTATTGGTGAAATTCATAAAAACAATTTGAATCTTTATGAAAACACAAGAGTAAGCCGTACTTGGAACATTTTACGTAAGTTAGCTTCTTGGTTTTTTGCAACGTGTATAGAGTGGCCATTATGTAACTGCATCAGTCCTTACATCTTTTGCAGAATGTATGCGGTGGCTCCTTTTTTCTTTGTAACTGCAATTTGGTGCTCCGTGGCGCTTGTGGATGGTGTTTATTTCCTTCTTGCATGCCACAGTCCTGAATTGAACCAGATTAATGTGTTTTTGGTGGTTTTCTTTGCATACTTTTCTGTAAGTACCTAGCTGTTGACAATCGTGGTGTCAATAAGATAGTAGAAGATTCGAAGATACCACTTTTTTGTTCTCATCTTAATATTATTCTTGCCAATCAAGCTATCCAAAAAGTCCACCCCTCCCATACGGCGGTTGCATTCTTTCACTACATTTGGGCACGATATTTTAATTTTTTTATTGAACTTTGGTCAAATCACTCGATTTCTTGCAAAGGCAATTCTCCAGCAAAGCTGCATGTTAATGTAACAATTTTGCTGTCTTTCCACGCTACGATGGAGATATCTGTACCATCAGCATTTGCAACGTATTCATACGAAGCACCCCTTTTCTCTTTGTTCAGATAGTCTTCTGGAGGCAACTTACAGTTCGGTATTCGATTGCGTCTAATAGTCCCTATGGAATTGAATAATAGTAACTGTTGGAAGTTTACTGTGTAGAATTTTTATTTTCCGTTCCACTATAAACTTCAATGCATAGGCGAAACCACTCACACCACTTAAGACAAAGGGTTTGAAACCCCATTTATGTGGCTTTAGAGGCAGTTATTGTTTGAAGTAGTGTCGAACGTTTGTAGAACTGCTCATCCACACATAAGTATTGTTCGGAGCGACACTGTCAAATTTAGAATTTAGGTGGTCAATGACAGGTCTCAATTTATAAAGGCGGTCAGCTTGAAGACCAGTTTTTGCTTCATTTTAGAGTTATCGGCAAAATTAATACTGGCTCAAAAGTGTGTTGACTCATCGTTTCTTTTATTTGAGGTACGCCTATATTTCTTGACCAATAGTATCGAGCACTAGGCAAATGTATGACTGACATGTAAGTCAATATTCTCATAAACTTTTCAATGTTATCAGTAGAGCACTAAGTTTTCTAATGTGTGTTGGTGCGCAGTGTTACCTTTGAGGGACAAGACACTCTCATTCAAAACCAGATTTTTCCATTTAAGTTGCTTGAATTTATCTTTCAATATTAGCAACGCGTGCTCTGCCTTCACCAAATCTCGGTTTCCTTGATCTTCATTGCTTCTGGCGTTATATTTTAACCTGTTATTCAATATCTGCATCGAACTCGTCTTCAACTACCGAAGGGTAAATAATCAATGGAAGTGTTTTGTACACCGCTATTGAAAGTGCCACTTCCAGTTTTATGGAAGTGTACTTCCAACTTCATACCGAGCTGGTAGCGTAGTGGTGACACGACCTGCTTAGCATTCGGGAGGTAATGGGTTCGATTCCCGTTACCGTCTACCTTGTATGAGGTTTTTCAGGGGTTTTCCTCATACACATGTAGCGGCATGGTCACTGCGTATATGCACACCATGTGCGGCTACTTAGGCGAATGCTGGGGTAGTATTTTCCCCCTCAGAACCCTAACTCCGTTCCTTCCGATCCTATCCTGACCACACCCATCCTTAATCCCACCATGCATATATACGTAATGTATGTATGTATGCTGGGAATCCATGATTGTGGCTGAAGGAGCTTGGAAAGCTCGAGCAGCCCGCCCTCCCCCTTGTGGAGGGAATGAAATACGTGGCCTTTTCCTTTTTTTTTCCAACTTCATGGGAGTGTATTGGAAGTGCATTTCCAATTTCATGGAAGTATATTGGAAGTGTCCTACCAATTTCGTGGAAGTGGAAGTGCATTATCAATTTTGTGGAAGTATATTAGAAATCTATATCAATTTAACTGGAGTTCTGAAAGTTAATTTTAACAGCAGCGTAAAGTACATACCATGGATGTATAATAAGAGAGGTGCACGAACGGTTGCTCAAAACGGGGGTTGTGAGCGTCGGCAGGTGTGATAGACAAGGACAGACAACCGCTTGGGCTGAATCATGGTGCAAGTACACATTGTACAATTTAAAATGACTTGTAAAAGTAAACTTTACGATTGACCCTATAAAACGTTTTAACATAGAAGTTTAGTTAGAATCGACCTTGTGAATATAATCAGCTAATTGTGTCATTATCTAAAATAATTATACAATGATTAACCAACAATTATTAAAAAACTTCGAACATATACAACTTTTCTAGTTGCTGTTTTAATAAATTAAGTTGTTCTTATCTAATAATTGTTTATACACCTCCTTTACAAAAAAGTATTTTTTAATAACAAAATTTATGCAAATTTTCTTTTTCCTTGGTACATACTACTGACATTTTCCTAACGGCCTCACTTTGTAGGAACAAAATCTGATAATTACACAAGTATTTGCATTTGATACAGAAAATGAGTAACAGGTGATTATGATTTTTAACCTCACTTTTTACAGAAAACGATTGCCAATGCTTACCAACTTCATAAAACTTTTCTTGGAAGTTAAGTTCCAACTTAATGGAAGTGTATATCCAATTTGGTGGAAGTGAGCTTTCAAAATGTTGGAAGTGTGATGGAAGTGTTTTTTGGAAGTGGAGAGTTTTGTACACGTATTTTCAACGATATTTACCCCATGTCAAATACTTTTGGAATATTTACAATGTACAAACTATCTGCATCATTACTAAGGTCTTCATTATCATTTGCATGGTACTCTTTTTCACTTTCATTCAAATTTTCTATTATTTATAATAATTATTTATCTGAGAGAAGTCTGGTATTATTATAGTCAGCCCTTCTACTAAAAATGCACTGTGTATCATATACGAGACAAACAATGTATTGGCCTTACATAAACACAAACTGATTTAGAAAGTCTGATAGTCCTAGAGTGCAATTTTACTACAGGCTATTGCACTAAAAACCCTTTATAAACAAACAGTAATTTGTACGTACATGCATCAATGCCAATCACATTCCAACTAAATTTGTAAATGCTATTCACAGACAAAGTAAATAGATGTCGCTACCAGTATCTCTTGGGAACATAAGTCAATACGTTAAAGATATGATACAAACTGCGTTGAGTAAAAGTTTACCTACATATACATTATGTTGAACTAATGGATGTTTTTGTATGTATCAAATATGACGCAATTACCATGTAGGGTTAAATGAATTTGTATGTGCATGTTTAAGTTTATACGGTAACATATGTATACAATATGTCCCAAATTGGTGATGTATGTATGGGGATCTCGAACACTACTGTTTAAATAGGGAAAGTTTCAGACAATTATGCTCGTAAGTTATTTCCGTTGGCGACATGGTTCCCGCTTTTCAGGTTTTTGAGATATTTCGAAAAATTTAAATATTACAATTTCGAAAACATGCTGTAACTAGTTTACTTTTCGAAATTTGTCAAATCCGTAAAAGATTTATGCTTAGATTTTATTTTGCACGTTTCGGTTTTCTGTAACCATCAACTGCTTTTTTTCTTATGGCCGCTATATTGGATTTTCCGTCAAGTACAGCAAAAAATTACGAGTTCAGTGATATCTCACATTTTGCTAAGAAACTTAATTTAGGATAAGAAAGGAGAAAGAAGACAATTCTTGTTGAATTTGGCAACGTCGCATAATTGAACAATACATAATGCGAGGTGAGTTTTTTATGGTATCTAGTACCTAGTTATGAAAATAATATGTTATCGCGAAAATTTTCTTATGTCAAGTTTATGTGACATTTTACAGTGTCATCTTCAAGTTTGATTCCAATATTTTAGCATTTGTCTTTTTTATATCGGAAGTGCCATGAAGTTTTTATTGAAAGGAGGCCCGAAGAGTATCCATCAGAGATGTGGCGGTGTCCTCGTTCCAAGTCAAATATTGGTGCAAGCAGTTCAAATGGGGCAAGGAATCCATTTATGATGACCCAAAGTGTGGAAGACCTCTGGAAGCACGAACTTACATCATCAAGAAAGTTGAAGATTTGTTGTTGATTGACCGCCGAGTAAAGGTTTCGATTATTGCTAGAGAAACAGAACTATCAGAAACGTATGTTTTTAAAATTCTACACGATGATTTGGGAATGAGTAAAGTGTCGGCATGATGGATTTCCAAGTTATTCAGTCTCGAACAAAAAACTGTGTAGACGCCCAATTTTCGAAGAGAATGTGACTGCTTCATCCTAAGATTGTAACTGGGGACGAGACTTGAATACACCATTGGGAGCCTCCCAAGAACAAGACTCCATGCAGTAGGCTCATAAGGGCTCTATGCCACCTAAGAAGGCGCTGACACACTTTTCTGGGGAAAGTGACGGTCACAGTTTTCTGGAACGCTGAAGTTTCTCTTAATTAAATATATGTCAAAAGGGAAGTTCTACAAAGACACCATTAAGAACTTGAAAGCGGCTATATACGATGAAAGACTCCACAATTATGCTCGGAAAACCCTGCTTCTGCATGACAACTGCAGGATGCATAAAGCACGAATTGTTCAAGAAGTAAGCAATGAATGCGGCTTTAAGGGTTTACGACATCCATTTTACAGTTCCGTCCTCGCCCCCTGTGACTATTATCTTTTTTTCAATACTCAAAAAAACACTTGAATGGGCGTCGCTTTTTATCGAATGACGACTTGGAAAACGCCGTGGGGTCGTATTTTGCAGAATTACCAAAGAATTTTTTTCGAGGGCATAGTGGTATTAGAAAAACGTTGAAATACGTGTGTTATACTGTTAATGGTTCTTACGTTGAAAAATAAAATGTCGATTGTCCCTTTTACTCATTGTTTTCATAGCTAGGTAGATAATATAAAAACTCCCCTAGTAAAACCAAAACGAATGGAAACCAAAATGGCATTTTGTAAAACATAATGATAAACAAATAATGCCTTCTTATAATCGGATTTTATTAATGAATATTGAAAACAATTTTTTAACAAAAATTTCGAAAAATAAATTCCGCCACAGAAATATACCTTTAATAAGATAAAAATGAATAAAAGGCAACTCTTCATTTTACTTAAAGACTCCCACTTCTTATCCTGCAGCTCCATCCCTACCAAAAGTCACAGGGGTGTACACGTTTAGCTCATCTGAAATTTGAATCTAATGGCTTTTCACGGTTTGAGATATTATCATAGCGGATAATTATCTAGTATCGCACAGTTAGCAAGCAAATAAGTGATTACATAATCGCACCAATCACAAGCTATGGTCGTGATTTGAACGCGAAAGACTTTTGTTAGATTTGGTTCATTTTGTAAACGTCATACTGTAAATTTTTCTGAAGATTTTGTGAACGTCTTTAAGAGCACCAACATTGTATTCTGTCGAGTATTCTTTTCAACCAATTGATCTTATCCTTCTTTTGAGCGATTGTCAAATTATGTAGGATCATACTCTTGCACAGCTTTTTTACAGCTAAATATTCCAAATGGAATGTCTACTCGCACCAAAATTGATTTTGGCCGATCTTCTGTAGATTCATGCACCTACGCAATAGTCACTCATCCATTGTGTGGGGCGTTATGGAAACGTCGAGAATCATCGTACGGCGGAAATATTTACGAATTAATTAATTCCGTTTTTGATCGAATCAAAATGTTCATAAATAAAAAATCTTGTAGGTTTGTTTTGCCATTTCAGTTTTTACTCTTAACTCTTCATAACTTTTTCAGTTTTCAGTCATTTCCGTATCAAGCTACTTGCATTTGGTTACCTGTTTTAACTTTTCTTCCTTAATTCATACCACGGCGTTTGTATGAATTGTCTTCAATTTACAATATTTGGTTTACATTGCAGTTAGTACAAGTTACTTGAACACGCATTCGATAGTGTTCCCAAGGACTGACAATCAAAGATGTGCAGTACTGAATTCTTCCTAAATTCGTGCCTATTAAAACGATACCCCTATACATTTGGGTTACAGAGTGTCGTTTTTTAATGACTGCGCACAATTGAGATTTGTTAAGTTGTGATGGTGAAGATATACATATCCTCACTTAAATCGAGCTATGACACTTGCACTACGGTTATCTTTTTTCGATGTTTGGCTATCTTCCTCTTAGAGGAACAGATAAACGCTATAAAATCGTAATTCTTTCTGAGAACTTTAGCATGTTCTTTCAAAATGGAGAAGAAATTATATTCGTAGTAGGAAATCTCGAAGGAGGAAATCTTTCTGCCTGAACTTCTGTTAGGTCGATTTTTCCTTCACGGGCTCCATCGACGTCCTCATACTGGTAACTCGCATCGTTCGTCGACTTCGTCTAACGGCCAAAACCGTTGTGGATACGAGCTTGAGTATTCAAGCCATCCACAAGGTCCATGGTGGTGACGGTCTTGATCTTGGTGTGTTCCGTGTACGTAACGGTGTTACATGTTCGAGCCAGGCCTGGGTTTCCTCGTAGATAAGTTTCGATGTACGCTTGAGGTCTTCGCAACGAGCCAGACGCCCGATGGTGGGTGTAGTAATGTCCTGGATATTGTCACGTAGCACCTTGCGATGACGTATAATTCCTTCTTTATCAGTCTATTGCCATCTTTTCTTCTACGGGCCATCTTCGATGATTTCTTATTCTCGTCAGCCACAAAATTGTTATTTTTGTATTTATTCTACCCTGCTTTGTAATTCCTTTCTTGTGGATGTTGTATTATTAATACAAGTTTGTACCGTCGATACAGCATCTAAACTATAGTGAAGAGATAGGATGAATTGTAATTGTTGTTCCATTATGTCCTCAAGTTTATATGACAGAAATTAGTGTAAACAAAGGGCGCGAAGGAGAATATCGCTCCTTAATGGAATCTTTAGGTATTTCTACGAATGACGTTTAGACTAATGACGAACACATGACTCTACATGCAGTGCGTAAATTTATATAGTAGTATTCAACGCAATGATACACTACTCGGATGTTGTATGTTGTAAGAATAATAAAAATAAAATAATGAATTTGAATTAGTTTACTTCGAAGCACTTGAACTCGCATACTACACACACGCATTGCTACATGACTCAGTTTAAGAACAGAAACAACACTACTGAATTTCATCTACTGTAATAGACATTTATTGGGTATTGTACTTTGACTTATTATTATTAGCGTTCTGCTCTATTATATGTCATCGTCTTTCTCTTTACGTAACGTCTTTCTTCTTTTAAGTCATCTACCATGTTTTTTTTCCTTGCCCTTCTTGCATTCCTTTATGAAAACATGCCCTAACTAGTTCGACTTTGTTCTTTCAGTCGTATTTAGCATTGTACTCTCCTCTCCCAACTCTTTGCAGTACTGCGTCATTCTTCATTTCACTACATTCTTTCAACCTCCTCTACCATCATTACTTGATTTTATTACTATTTATCCGTAATCCATCTACCATTTTTGTATAGGTATTTCAATATTTATACCAAATTCTCCACACTTATTGCAAAACAAATTATGTCAGAAAATTGGATGCTAGTTTCTTCTTCCTTCAACCCACACATGTACCTATTATTCAGTTTTTTCCACCATATACAGTCGAAGAACTTCTCTAGTCAATAAAACATTTGCTAATATTCTTTTTCTTCTTTAAATATCTGTTTCGTATAATTCTTACAGCTCCTATCGCATCGTTTCTTACATTCTCATTACTAATCTTTTGTTTAGCATTCTTCGCTTCATGTACTACCAAGCTTACCATTTTATGTGTGCCTCACTCTTCTTCACCAGAGTTATCATGACCGTCCTCATAAATTCCTTCATCCATTTCTCCTTCTTGAATATATCCTTGCATAGTGACATCCTTCCTGTAAACAACAGCCAATGTTATCTTTATTTAATGTTCTTTTCCAATTCTACTGCCTTTTCACTGGATCTATACAGATTTTCCCATCTCATTAACACCTATGCGTCTTTCTTTAACATTGTTCCGTTCGGGTTTCCAATTTAATTTCTATATTTTCTTTTCACTGTATTATTTTTATTGAAGTCTTTCAATTCAACCCCTAAAATCACATCGCCAATTTTATCCTCTACTATGTACTATCGAATTCTACTGATTTTGTACAAACATTTCATGTATTATTCCCATTTTATTACCGCTTTTGCATTATTTTTCAACATTGCTTCATTTGAGTGTTCAATTTTTTTTCTACAAATTGTTTTCACGTTTCCCCCCATCTTACATTTTTTAATTTTGTACACACTGCATTGTTGAATAACTGAAGTTGAAGTGCTTAATTCTAACCCAAGTGTCACAGCCAGTCCATCGTCCGGATGATGATTACGAAAATTTGAAATTGATTCTTCAGCGATGGAATGGTCGGGGAGGGGGGTTGTTATTTAAATTTTTTTGATATTGGTAAAACTGGTTTATATGTTAAGGAACGAGTATTCACCAATGTTGAGGAATAACAAAGTTTATGGTAGACATACCGAGCCCGCTACAAAAATATATGTACACTATATCTGTAAAAGATGACTTCCACAGTTTGATTCTGTGACAACGGTTACTTTATCATGTCTGTGATGTAAACAAGTTTTACGTAAAACAATGACAAGCAAAAATGGCCGAGATATACTTGTTACAAGCGCAACGTAAGGTTATTTTAAGTTTGAGTTGTGTACTTATGGAGAATCTTAAAGGGTGTCGTGTTTCGCAAAAGACTGGATGCTCTGGAAGGCGTTAAAGAAGAAATTGAAAATAAGTGCTGGTCACTGGCTCACCAACGTTTGGTAACTAAAAAGTTGTAAGGCACATATACGGAATCCGGCAAAAATGTGTGCACTTCATTTGTGAAAAACATCACTTTCACAGTTTTATCAAATAATTAAGTTTCCTTTGCCCTGGCGTTATCCCTATGCCTGTCATGCAAAACAACGACAAGTTTTGGGACTTGTACCGATGGTCGAGATACGGTTGTATGCACAACGCGAGAACTCTGTAAAGTGGCATTTTAAGTTTGAGACTCTTAAAGGATGTCGTGTATCGCAGAAGATGCGTCTGGACACTGGCTCACCAATGTTTGGTGACAAAAATAGTAAGGTGCATATACAGAGTCCCACGAAGAATGTGCACACACTTAATTTTTCTAAATTATTATTTTCACAGTTTGATCACATAACTATGTTTCCTGATGACAAATAGAAACGGTTGCATTACGGCTGCCGTATGCACAAAGTTTAAAGTGATATTTTAAGTTTGAGACTTTTGCCGATAGGGAATCTTAAGGGATGTCGTGTTTCGCAGAATACTGCTTGCACCTCGGGCTGCACTGTTAGACGTTAAAGAAGAAATTGATAATGATGTTTCCTCTACAGATGGCGTTACTCTCTTGTCTGTGATGGAAGTTCAAAGTCATTATTTTAGCAGTATCCAGAATTTAGAGAATTACAGAAACACTAATCTCATGGTCATCGATGTATTATTAAAATACAGATATAGATTTTTCTTCTCTTGAAGTATGAATGTAATTTTTTAACGCATTCAATGTACTGAGTGCACATTAATCAAGGTATTGGGAAGGGTGAATAAGACATTTTCTTTTGAACAATTTTAATGCACAACTTTCGTAGGGATGCTGCATCCTTACCATAATATGGACAAGAAAAGCAACTGAATTTATATGGCGTTTTGTCTCAACCTCAAATTTTGTTGGTTAACTAAATATATTTTTCTAAAACTACCTTAGAGACCATTGTTTTCGTTTCTAAAAAGTCGAAGAGAAAGTAAAAAAAATAAATAAAATACATAAGAATTTTATCAAATACTACTGTCATCCTTCTTCTCCTTGATATTTTTTAAATAATGGACGACGCCGTGCCAATAGGAATCATCAGCAGCGGTCACGTGGCGGAAACATTCAAAGACCAAATTTAATTGCAGAATTGTCATTTTTTATAAATTATCGTTATTTTTTTATTAATAATGATGAGTGAAGAAACCTATAGAACTAATTTCTACTTAATTTAACATTTTTATAGTTGCCAAGTTTACATTACTTACTTCATACATGTCAAGTTGTGTAGCGAACTTCATTAGTGCATTGCGATATTTTTATAATTCTTATTGTAGTTAAAATATGTTGTGTAAAAGACGAGAAAAAAATGTTTTTTCAGCATGAACTCAATTTGAAAAAATACTACTTTCTTTTATAGTTGCATAAATAACTATTTTCAAAATGTACACATCTGATCATGGAATAAGAGTACCATAATTTTGTCTTGTCATGTTTTAGTGAACATATTTGGGTTATTTGGTGCGTAGTAATTTACAAAAATACCCTTAACTAAGCATTTTACTCCAAATTAGTAGCAAGTATCGAATCAATTTTACTTTTATAATTGTCAGTAAAAGAAACAGTCCACAATCAAAATGCAGCATTACTTTGTGTCGTGAACGAATTTACTTATATTAGAATTTCGCAGTTCTCCGATTGAATAACGTTCACTTTGCGTATTGATCATATAAACTATTTTCTGAAATCTCGATATTTACTTTCGTTTTACTGACATTAGATAGATGTACTTTCGTTTTAGGACAAGTTTTCATGCGGCTTCGATCTAATTTAAATTATTTTTATTCTAAATAAAAGACTAGTTTTATATTTTTAATGAGAACTTTAAAAAATAATAGATATTTGAATGGGAGTGGCCGTAAAGGACTGGAAAGCAATTTGTATTACATTAACTTTTAAATAGGTAATCGTATATCAACCGCCCTGTGCAGCAAGAAATTGTTTTATGTTTCGAAATTAAGCAAGTTAAAAAAAATCTACCGTTGTTTATATCATTAATTAGAATGGGAGGAGCGAAAAAGACAATGGCTCTTGGCAACTTGGCAGTAGGGTAACTCAACTACCACACCTTTGATTTCCCGCGTGATGTGGAATACGCCATCTTGTTTCCCCTGTCTTGTTTATACTCTGTTTTTTATCATATTTTTTAAGTAAATTGTTTTATTGCATAAGTAAATAGATAACAATCATTTGATAAAGAATCATGCCCACACAATAGACTGCGTTGACATTTCTACGCAAATTATTACTTCTATACACCCGATTAAGATTAATTTTAATTACCGACATTTCGTGTTAAGATAACTTAAAAAAAATTAACTTGAAGAAAATTCGATGGCCATCAGTATATTTTAATATATCGCTCGTAAACATTTACTCGTAGTATTCTCATGAGAGGATAATCTGAAAGATCGTTAATTTTAAGAACCCTTAGTCCTATTGCGTTTGAAAGAAATGCTGCAATATTGCAAGTCAGTCTGACAGGATCAGCCCAAGAACAGACACTAGTCAATGCACCAAAATATTCATACGCTAAACATTTCATCACCAATATTAAAACATTAAATAATCTTGACAGTATAAAAAATATATATTTATGCTGAGATGATACTCATATCGTTGATTACTTATGTATAAAATAGATTGAATAACGCTCGTTATCGAAGTGTAGTAACCTATTTGAGATTATGCCCTACCACTGAGAATTGTCAGTTGACAAAATAAGATTTTGAGAGTCGTTGACAAAGTGGGCGAGCCATTCTGACCAAAGTCATTGTGTTCACGAAAAGTTTGCACTTTAGCTGTGTTTTGATAATCAATATGTTATCATATAGGAATTTCAAGAGCTATACTATTATTTTTATTATGGATAGGTCATAAATTCAGTATCATTTATGTAGTCTCAAACTAATATTTTCATTTTGAGCAAGCGTTGGTGCTACAATAGTTGTGTGGAACTATTGCAATTACCAGGTAATTAAAACGCATGCGCACTAAATAAGTATTCATTTGTACCAATGGTATAAAGAACAACTCAAAGCGTTTATATGCGAAACTCTAACTTTTGGAGAATTAAATATGTACAATAACGCAAAAAATTAGAGTAGTCTTTTCCATACTCAACTACGTTCAAGGTGTACCTAAAGGATTTTACAAAACTATTTGATTGTTAAAAATATCTTAATTAATAATACTTGTCGATTTAATATCGCTGTTTACAATGATTCTATATATCTTATCGGATTTTTTTGAAGTGATTCCTAATGGTGATTGAAGATATACTACAAAACATTCTCTCATTTAAAATAGTAAAACTCTCCAAACATTTTATATAAAACAAAAACACTAAAGAAATTGTGCATTACAGGACATGGATTTAATAGAAGTGCTATGGAAGCAAGATGTGGATTTAGGGTTTTCCTTACAACCCAGCGAAACCACTCTTAATACTAAGTCTGAAGGTGGTCATCTTCAAAATTCGCAAACCCCTACAACATCCGTTTATGGTGATGATGATATCGAAAAGCTCAAAACTCTTAAAGCTGTTAATCAAGAATCTATTAAGGTATCTAATTCTAATATGTCATTCATTTTGTTACATTTTATTTTTAGCAGGAGATAGATGCTGAGCCACAAAGCTGGAATGATCTCAATTATACTATAGATACTGAAACAGGTCAGTGTAGATTAAGTTATATCAAAAAAATGTCAATAAACTTTTTTATCGGTTGAAGAATAATAAATTTGGCTTGGAACTTGTACTTTAAATTTCACAATGAAGATATATAAATCTATTGCTTTAACAACTACTATGCGTAACACTTGAGATACAAAAATTAATTGTATACATTTAAAAGTAAGCAACGATAGCTACAGTCAGATTAAAAGCTTAACAAAAGAAGCTAGATTCGTGTCTGGAATATCCGAGCGTTAGCTTACTTTTGTGAGTAATGATGATCTCTGACAGGCTCAGGTTTAGATGAGGTCGGCAAACATATTGTGTTATTAAATAATTTTAAATTTCTTTCATATTAACCCCATTAACAAATATAATAGTACAATTTAGGGTTAAAATCTCTCAAGAACTTAACTTGAAGGGCAAGTGTACCAGTTTATTGGTTGAATGTAATCGTTACTTTGCAATGTGTTTCTCCGAACATTAAATACAGTGTACCGAAATTAAGCTTTCGAATATATAGGGGATTGGAGTTCTCCAATAATCAGGGTGGGTCTTCTTGGAAACATTTTCAATGCAGTGCAAAAATGTATAGTCATGCTCTATGCCGCTTTGAATTGAACCAAACTATAGACTAAAAGTTTCTTTTTTTAAGGGCACCTGCTTGAAATTATCTAATCTAAAATATTCTCTTTGGTAATTTTTTAGATAGCTAATTTATATATTTTTTTAGTAATAAGCCTTTGTTGAACATTTGTCACAAATTTGGCCGCAACTAATTACTATCATGCAATCAAATACACGTAGGCATTCTTTTTGCAGCGTAACTATTAATACTATATACTACTGTTACCCCGGAAGCTGGTTGCAAGTTGTCATGACATTAGATTTTAACTTCCTAGTGCATGACATTACATTTCTCAGGTGATACAATAATAAACAAAGTAAACACAATCAATCACTGGTCAGTGTTGGGGACACACTAGACACTTTCCAGACTAAAATGACTTGAGAGTTTTGGAGGAATTTACCAATCTCATTAGTTTAAATGGAATTATATGCATTTTATCTTTCACAAAGAGTTACAACTTTGAATTAGTTTTACTTCTTCGATACAGTTGCTTTAGAGACATTTTTTATACCAATAAATTCATTTATTTATTTAAACTAATTAATTAATCAAATATATGATTTCTTAATTATTCTATTATAAATGACAGCAGTGAATGTTAAAGAAACTGAAATATTAATTACAAAATAGTTCGATGACTTTTAAAATTATACAACAGCTCTTTTTATCGTCTAATAATCGGAACGTACCAAAACAGAATTAGTGGAGGATAAGAGAAAAATTACTTACTATAAATAACAATTAATAAACATATTTCGATTACATCACCTAGTGTACTGTGAATAAAGTCTTAATTAATTCCAAACGGTTTTTGTTAAACGTGAACTTTAATAATCCAATTCACTAAGGAAAAATAACAAAAAACAATTATTGCACAAAAACGTGTAGGTAGATGAGAGAAATTACTTAGTTCAAAATGTAGCCAAACGTTAAGGTATTATACAAATTTACAATTTTATCAGTGTTCGGTCTTCACCTAGCATGTAACATGAAATTGTAAGCGTAGTAATGTATAGAAAAAAAATTAATAAGGCTGTAAACTATTTATATTTTTGACATGATAATAAGTATAAATTTTGATTAGATCCCATAGACATTCAAATTTGAAGTTTTAATCTTAAACTAAAATCAGTTTAAAATGATTGAAGTGAAATAGGTATTAAATTAATACTACATGTGGATGGCGCACTTATTACCATCTGTTGGAATTTTCAAGCGCAGAAATGCATTTTCATTTTTGTAAGCTGAGCTCAAAGGATCGGATACTAACACCTTTCAAATCACTGTTCAAATAATTCATTAAATCGAACTCTTGTAATTGTGTGTTAATTCAAGATTTTGAAAATGAATTAAAATTAATTAAATTCAGAAGAGAATAACTTCATTTGAAAAAGAATAGTGGATAAATGTAAATAAAAGAAGAATACTATTCTAAACATGTTTAGATTAACAAAAGCTAAAAGTTAAAAAAACATTTTGTTTATACTATAAACAAAAAAAGTGTAGTAAATGCTGCTGTCAGCTTTAGATTTACTAACTTTTTGAAGGATTATCTAAGTTCAGTTAAGAGTTGAACTAATAAACATTAGGATTTAAAAGCTGTCATTAAGTGGATATCTGAAAAATATTATCGCTACCTTTTTAAGTGGATTAGGTTGAGGTCCATCTTTTGTTCAAAATTTAAAAGCAATTGTGACTTTAATAGCTTTAAATTTAACTAAAATTTTACACGCTTTATATCCTCTTGTTAGTAGAAATAAATTTTATAGTCAATCAAACCAGTTCAGGTAAAGATGTTTCGAAATAAAAATTAATACTAATTTTAAATTGTATTTTATATAAATATTTTAAGAATGAGCATAAAAATTTCTTTTGTTGTTTTATATTATTGTTATATGGTCCATAAGTTTGAGTGTTTCGATGACTTCGATTGAGAATCGACATAAAACTCACAACGCTGCCTTATCAAAGTTCGGGGTTAAAGGAAATTGGGGAACACCCACCTCCAGTTCTGCCTCTTGCCTCCCTAAACTAAGTTCCCTTTCTCTGGCCCCCATTGTCTGAAGCATACTACGTGGCAGCCATATTAGCTGGAGTTTGCTTCGTTGGGCTGGGTCCTGATTGGCTTTGCCTCGTAGTTGCAACCGAAGCAGCAATCGAATACTACATGCTGTTTCAATGTATAGTGATGTGTCAGTGCAAAATGTTTTTTGTGACAGTTGTTTGTGACTGGACATATTTCGATAGGTTAATTTAGTTGTAGGAGCTCACCGATGTATAATTACCTTGGAATTTCAGTGTTATACGGATGTTAAATTTTAAGGTATTGAGTGATTTTTAATGTTATTTGTTAGTATTATACACAGATGCTAGTTGAGAATTTCAATACTTTTGCACTTCTTAGGATCATTAAGGGTAACAATAGGTATAACCCAAATTATTAATGAATTTTGTTTGTCATTTTAGCTCACAGATGAATGTCAAAAATCTTATATTGTGGCCTATGTATGATTAATGATTTTCAGTTATAGTTATGCTCTAAGGAATTAAAACTATTTTAGACTTAAAAATATTCTGATATTGAGTAATGGTTTTTTCGGTGTTCAGACATATTTATATTTCTTAGTTAGGCTTTGTTAGAATCTACTATAGATTAATGCATGGCAGATAGATTCTAGTTTTGCATTCCGTTAATAATTACGCATTAAATGTACCTATTTGTTAATGATTGAAAATTTTAATCCTGACCGGAAGGTAACATTAACTTGGGCGACGGCCGTCGCTCGGATCGAATAATTAAAAATCTAAAATTTTGTTTCCTGGAACTTTGTAATTGCATATTACCAAATCAAAAAGCTTCTATATACTTCAGAGATGTATATCTTAAAGAATGACATTTGTGATTCTTTTCTAAAAGTGTTTGATGACTTAAGTGGTCCTCGCCTCAAACCTATATTCGACATACGTCATTCGTTACTGTTGAAATGGCTATTATTCTATAAGATGCCGTCGGTACCTGCTTTATTATCTTTTCTCGAATTGTTAGTTCGTATAAAATTTACATTTTTTTTTTATTCCAAACTTAATACGCGTTTTATTTTCTAATTAAGATTTTTATGTTTATACAACTTTAAACTTATTTAATGTATTCTTCCATTATCATCATTGCTCAGCAAAGCTTAAGAACTTTATGGAAGTCACCGTGGATAGACAAAATTTCGATCAGCGGTTTTTTTGTAGTGTTATTTGTGTAGAAAGTGCCGAAATTACAATAACGTAAATTTTCGCAATATGTAGAAGCACTAGGTATATTAATTATGATTAAGAAAATATTTGATATAAGATTCCGTATTATAAACTAAGGTATTTGATACTATTTTTCAAATTTCATTGTACACCGGTTAAGGTTCGAAAATGTTTGCGAAATTCTTATTTTTCATGTATTAGATTCATATTTTATTAAACGTAATTATTAGTGGACAGTAGGTAATAAATATCAACATAATAGGTAATACGCGATTGAGATATTTTTTGTACAAATACGTTTGATTAATTTAATTTTTTAATATTCGTTCTGTTTAAAGTCAAACATGTCTACTATCTGTTCACAAAATGGCGTCTCAACGCTTGTCTTAGTAAATCCGATTTTATGTGCTCTATTATAATTTGAACAATATTTAATGAATTGTTGGTAAAGATAAGAATATATGCGATAAAAATAGTGAAAACGTAGATGTAAAAGCATTCTAGAATATAGTGAAATTATGAACAGGACAATTCTACTTTTCTTGTGCTTTTTCATTTTGTTTTTAAGGTGGCAATAAAATAATTTACGTTAATTACCCTTTACTCATTTCGTTTTGTGACCAAAATTTAAATTTTACAAATTCTCAAATTATTATTCAAGAATCGTGTGGATACGTTTGCTTTTAAGTTTTTGGATATTGAATTCAAAATTTATTACGTACTAAACAGAATAGTTTTTGAAAAACTCTTATTTTGTTTATCACTTTTTTTAATCAACCAGGTTTGTGATCATACACTGTAATACAGCAAAATAAAAAGTTTTTATATTCGAATCTAATCCCTTAAACAAAGAATGAATTTGGATTTTGTGTTACTGTAAAATGAGGTTGAATTTCTTGAAGTTTAAAGTAATTTCAATTTCAAAACAAGACTATTTTACGTTTCTGCGAAAACTTTTTTCTAAAAAAAAATTCTTATGTAAGTACTGAATTTTTTTCTAAGTTTATGAAAAAACGTGAACATATTACTTTACTCGGGTTCAAATTTAATTTATACACTGGGGGTAATATTGCACAAATAAAAACTTTAAAAAGATTATTTGATGTTTCCATTAAAACTATGTCATTTTATTAGAGAAATAGGGACTGAAACAAACATCCAAAAAATGTATCTATTATTAATAGCAGAGAAAAAAACCGTTTCTTGAAACGGAATTTGCGTTAGCGTAAAATCAGGTTAGGTTAGTTGGACTTTAATGCAATTTTTAAAGTTATAAAATTATTTTACTGTTTTGGGAGATCATTTTTTTATAAGAAATTGTTTATGTTGTACCTTCATTCATATATTTACGTCATTTTACCGTTTATGAAAAAAAATGTGGAACTTGCGTAACCTATAAAATTCTTATACAAAATTAACGTTTACAGGCTGGATAACATTGCACAAATCAAAACTTAAAAACATACTGTGTGATTAAAACAAGTTCATTGTATTTTTATTTATTTATTATCGGGGAATTGGGGATAGTCCGATGTCTGGGAAAGTGAGGAATAAAATGTTCAAAAAATGTGTCTCATACAAAATTAAAGCCAATCGATCCTTTCAAGTTCTTTAATAGAATGTCGTTCTCCGTTTACTTTATCATTTCTTAGAACTTTAACATAAGCACCAGGCGCGAAACAAATATCTGGTTTATTTGGGTATTTTAAATATTTATTATTTTTTCCAACTTCTCCTCAAAAAGCCACAATCAATTATATCTGGAGTCTTTATTGTAAGATATTTTATTTTCTTTTAAATCTCTGTTTTGTATTGAAATTGAATTACATATGTATTCTAGCTCAATATTGTCATCTTCTAGAATGTCAGTATCTTTATCAAAATCCTTAGCACTTATTAATGAAGAGTTGCTCGCATCGAAATCAGCCGTGACAGTGTGCTTCTCTTCTTAAAGCATACATATCTGTAAATATTTTCTTCAGGGAGAAAAAATGACTACGTGGTTAACTGCAAATACTCGGGATCATTCAGAAGCACTACTAGTACCAGGTGAAAAGTATTACTCTAGAAATTCATTTCGGTATTTCTTCATTACTGGCCACAGTAGTCACGAGTGGTACGCAGCACAAATCGTGTATGATTTTCTTTAGGTATGTTTATTGCTGAATTTCCTGCGATCAGCATTACGGTATGTTTAGAAATTTGTCAAACCAGTCTCCAAACCAGGTTTTATCAATATCTGACAATTCTCAGTCTTTCCTGCTTCGTGTATCAAACCTGTGTCTACCATTTAATGTGTCATAACAAGGAAGTAATTTCCCCGAAGCAGGGCATGCAGACATAAGCGAAGCGGTTGTGGCTGTTTAAAACCTCTTGTTACTATTACGGTGTTGCGATCTGGGTTATATGGTTCTGGCCGTTTAAAACCTCTTGTTAATTGTACGGTGGTGTGACCTGGATTAGTGGATTTCATTATAATTGATGACTAAGCCAGAAGGACTTTCTGAAAAATTTGAACTTCGGCTTTTGAACGTTTTATATTTTCATGTAGCCTGGATAACTCATTATCAGGTCTTGGTCAGTGGTTTTGAAACCGTTTTCCATTAACTGTCATATGATCAAGGTATCTTTTAACGGTTATCATTATGGTAAATGGCGTTCAGACTAAACCCCAGTCTGATGCCACCTGCACTCTATTAACTAGTATCAGTTCTTCATGTTCGGATATACATTGTTCTTAACATCGGCTATAGCTTTGTAAAAAGTTTGCGCTAGACAGTCATGGTATTTTTTGGAATCTTTGCTACGGTATTTGCTTGGCGTTTCAACACATAAGTGAACATGCCAGGGTACCCAAAAAATTTGTAAGACAATACTTATTCCCATAATTTGACACATTTTTAACGACTTTTTTTTAAATTATAAAGGGCAACATATGAACTCGTAATAAAACTATGGAAATCGAGTTTATTTCCATTTCATCTATCGCAAAACAAGAATAAGTAGTAATCGATTTGACATCTGATAAGTAGAGCGTTCGGAGGTTAGAATCGGTTGTTCCCGTATAATAACCACATTTTACGGTATATAAAAAATGTAAATATAACAAACGATACTATAGGGAGTAAATTTCGAATATTGGCAACATTTTCGATTCTAGAGAATAATTTCCGTGCACCAAATTTTGTCCAGTCACAGGGTGGTGATAGTTTGGGCAATAATATAATGTATTATTATAATTGTGATTGTAGTTGCTCAAAAAATAGAATGATTCGTATCTGTTGTTAAGTGTAGCCTGTTATCAGGAAAATTTTAAATCACTATGTGCATAATCTAAATTGTGCTTTTCACATTCTTCTCTTTGCATTTTTGACTTTTGTTTCTGATATCTTTTGAAACTTGACTGCTTTTCTTTCTGGTATTTTAGCGTTTTCAGGGATAATACTTTTTCTTGTTTAGACCCCATGTCTAATGGGTTTTCTTTTATCTGATTTCAGATAAAGAGAAATTCTTTGAGGAAATAGTTTTAACTTGAGTTTTTATACCTTTGTTTAGTATTCTGAAGTGAATGGACATTTTCATCCTTATCACGTACAAAACTTCATAGCAATATATGTCTGGATGCTGATGGGCGATCTTACTCATTTTTATTCTCTAACTTAATTTTCTTACCCGTTGTAAAATCCGCTCTATCGAAAGAATTACTAAGGTATTGCTACCTCGACTTATACTTGTAAGAGTTCATTCATAATACAATGCAATACAACAAATTGCTGAATGGTCAGTAGTTAAACTCTGGTTGAAAAATGTTTTAAAGAACCGAACATGTGCAGTCTATGGGTTATAAATATTTCACGGATATCCATTATTCCTGGGCTAGTTAAGACCTTAAAATACGAAGTTGTCTATAGTATGCTTGTGTCGATCCAAATGAAAACATACAGGTTTCCCTTATTTGATGTTGAGTGTAAATTGAGCGTTAATAAAAAGAATAATTAAACATAAACAGTGCAAGTTTATTCAATTGAGTTGCAAGAAGAACTTTATAGAAAAGTATAAAATGGCATAGATTATTTATATTGTTAGAGTGATTATGCTTATTGGATTTGATGACTTATTCTTTTGCTGATTTTGTATTAAAAATGTTTTACTCGTAGTCCCACAGCTGATATTTGAAAAAAAAGGGTGTGCACTTCTCAACCTCAAATAGTTTTTTAAACTATTTAATTTTCTAATAATAAGATTCTATTCTTCTGGCATTTGTATTGAGTTGATGAATTAGTAAGGTTTTTCTACTCAAGCATTTATTAAATACAGACCAATAACAAATTTATGGCGCTTTCTTTGACAATTCCAACTTCTAAATTGTGAATTTCTGACCGTCATGGTCTCAGGGTAGTCTTTTCCCAAGTTATGTCTTAATTAAAATGATTAAGAGTGTAAAACGTAAAGTGGTGACGAGATTCTTAATTGTATTAGGTTTGTACAGAATTATTAAAGTTAGAACTGTAAGCGACGGTTTTGTCGGGTGATCTAGAATCGTAAGGCCAAGCTAATGCCAACATTAACGAAAAATATAAATTATTTTTGTACGTATATTATAATCCAATTTTACACAATGTATGAAATATCCGTCTTTTTACAGATAGAATTGACAATTACGACGGTCTTTTGAAATCTTATTTGCGTTGGACTATTGTCAGTACCCTACGCTCATCTCCAATTCGGCTTTTATTTATTGGATAAGACTTTTAACTTATTTTGAACGTTTGCTCTTTTGGAACACGAAGGTTTTAATACAAAAACAAGATACCTGCATTGTATCGTTTCATCGTCCTGCATTGTGTGACATATCATTCTACTTTAAGTTGTAAAGATCTTAATCCAGCTTGTTCTGTTGTATCTTAAAAATTAACAACATAATTAGTGAGTCATTCGATCAGTCGTCATTATAAAATGTTGTTGATTATCATGCACACTGCAAGTGATTGTAATACTCTTTCAATCTATTATATACACGATGTCGTATTTACGTGATAACCTGCATCAGTTATCGTTAAAATGTATGAAGTTTGATTACTTTGTTCTGAAATTGTTTTATTATAGGTATATTTTGTTGGATTGCCTATATTTAAGTTAATCGTGAGCAGAATAATTAATTTTTATTACTAGGACCACCGCCAGTGTTAAAAAAAAACATGATCGAAAAAATCCATTTTTTCACAGTGAACATTACTCTAATTTTTGCTTGGTAAGTAATGGTGCTTTCTCGCAAAATGTATTTGGGAATTTAAGGCCTGAAGACTGTAGTTAAACAATTAATTTAAACCCGAGTCGAAACCTAAATTTACTTATATTTTGATTTATTATTAAAATTATAATTCTGTGAAGAACATTCTTATTTCGTAAATTGATTTAGTCATCAACAGATCACTTCATCATTTTTTACTCTTCTATTGTGCCATTCGAAGTGATTTAAATTTAAAGATTCGTCTTAAATACGAAATTGATGAGCTTGTTAATATATGAGTGTTTGCAATTTCTTATTTTTTCAATGGACAAGAAAATTGTTTGGTCATCATTACGGTCTCTTTATTCTTATTGTTGATACTATAGTAGAGGTGTATTGTAGTGAAATGGATTTTAATTTTAAGATTAATTGGTTGACGAAATTAAGTTGAGTATTAATTTCCAATAATTTATTTTTGGAAACAGTGTATTACTTCAGGCATTAACTTTTTGGGGAAATAAAATACCAGATCGTTGAATATTGTTCTTTTTCTAACTGAAAGCTTACTTGATAAAAACGCGTTTTTGCAGCAATACTCTCTATATTATTCGACCTTTAGACTACCATTTTATTTACCTTGTAGGTGAAAGGTAATATTCGTTCACAGTACCAGCATTATGGACACATTAACCATACAGTAACACTAACTGAGAGTATTGCCTGCTCGGTTTATCGAAGAAGTTTTGCTTGTGCACACACTGCCTATGTGCACACTATGTGCGGCTATATACAAAAACTCTCAAACAGTAATTTTCTTCTCAGAATATTAACTTCGTTCCTCCCGCTCTTATTCTGACATTCTTCTTTTAGTATTTGTTGCAATTGAACGGATTTAGATCGAAAAATTTTTTTAGAGAGGAAGGTTTTGCTGTTGGACAGAAAGGACAGTTGGGTTGGGTTTGTTTTTCTAAGCATGGCGATTCTCTTAGTACAAATCGACGTTAAGTATTTTTTCCTTCAATATTCGGTACTTTATCTGTTTGGATAAGAGATACATTGCGCGACGGATATATTTAGTTGTTCTTCATCTTGGCCATTAAAACACAAGGTCTGTATTTTTTATGCGTATCAGTCGTCCTGGGATTGCGACTGAAGCTGGTGCATTTACATTGGAATTTGCAGTTCCTGGAGGGAAATTAGCGGTTGATACTTTATCCGCAACAAGTATAAAGCAATTTTTGATAGTTGTAAACACTTACTTAAACATTTTGTTTACAATTTACTTACTAATCACTTTTCAGTGGCACTTTTTAACACTAAAGAGCAATCATATTGGTATTGGTGTGATTTATGATCGAGTATTGTTCAACAAAACGGCTTAGAGAAATGGGTTTTTGAATTGCTTTTTAGTATTAGTACTATTGTGGACAATTTGGTCATAATTCAGTCTGTTTGATGGCATCTATTTTTTGTAAATTCACAGATTACATGAAATTAATTCAAATTTGAAGGTTTGTACATCATTATCTGAATGTGGTTTGTAATCAATTTGTACCACATTTAATTATTAGAGGACTACTGATAGTATTGTAGAAAAATATAGCTAAATTAGATCAGTATTGATGAGTTTTTACTTTTCTTAATACAAAAGCTGGGTATTCACATTTACACCGGAAAGTAGAAGTTATGTAAGCAATTGAGTTTTGTGTTTTTCACTCATCCTAGATTGACCTGCTTGGTAATTTCACGGGCATCATCCTGTAAGTGATTAATGGAAGAAGTTTAAACCAAAAATTTTATATTACTGCAATTTAACAAAAAGCAGTGATGTGGTACATAAGGTGTTTCACAGTACCTTCTAATGTTTTTCTGAAGTACCGTAAAGTAGGCTGCCTTGAAGAACATCTTTGATCGTCCTGCACGTATTTAACAAATGCGATTTTAATAGAGATAATTATAGATTCCGCAAAAACCATAAAATAAATTAGGTACAAGGAAATATTGCAGAACATTGATTAAGCCGCCACATAATTTCGAACTTCGTATAGGACTTTTAAGTAACCTCTTTTAAGCTAGCAAGACCAAATGAGCAGAACCAAACGAAACCTATCAGATTATTTAGTACTTATTTTGTACTAATTTGTACCATTAATAAAATTTTTGTACCCCATGCCGTTTTTAAAAAACCCGTGGCGCTGCCACATTAAGACAAGCTAGGAGGACCACAATAAAAACACGATAAAAAGAAAATTAAGATCAGCAATAGAGAGAAGTGAATTTGTACTAATTTGTCCCATAAAAATAAATCAAATATTTTCATTTATTCCGTGAAAACAACTCCCAATTGATTTCAGACATATTAGGCGAAGAGTAAACTACTCTTTCTTATCAGCAGAATCAATCGCTACCTGCACATGCGACGCGGTACAATTTTTACGGACAAAATATAAAGTTTTAGATTTTGTACCCCGCCGATAAAAACAGTACTTTACTCTTGAGCCTAACAAGGATCGGGGTAGTTTCGAAGGAAAGACAGACAGAAAAAGTGCCATCCATAGTGCCACGCGATAGAGGACACTAAAATAAGGAAAAAGTTCCTATGAACTTAGGTCGGCAACGCCTTCGTTTAAAAGATATAGATAGGTGTTGGAAGTTTCATTATTTTTTTTTTTTTTAATATCTTTTTACAATTGATGTAATAAGCGGACAAAAATTTTGTATACAGGGGCTTTTTATCACGCCACATACAGGTTTCCATCTTGTGTGAATCGGTCCTAACTTTTTTGCCTTACACTGTATGCCATTTTCGACTGGAAAAATTTGTTTTCCCATCTTTTCTGCTTCAGAAAGGTATACCTTATTGAAGTCGCTAGGACCAACGGTTTACGAAAAAAATGCATTCGATGCATGCAAATTATCCAAAAGCGCCAAAGTAACTTATTTGCAAAAACAATGACATAACACTTCAACAATTAAATTTTAATAGCAACAATGAAGGGCTGTGATTAAAAAAAAACATTAAATTTTAAATGTTCAAATTGTTGTCCTTGTACTTGAATACATTTTTCAATTCTTCTTCCTAAGGATTGACGGGCATCTTTGAAATATTCCTGGGTTATTACGGAATCTATCTGCGGATTTCATGATTCTTATCCATAGTTGCTCTTCATTATGTATTTCTACAGGATAAACATCATTAAGGTCGGGACTACGAGCTGGCCAGGGTACAGTCTACGTATTTCCACGTATTTCCAAATCTCCTATCCAAAAATTCCCTTGCCAATTGAGAAAAGTGAGCTGGCGCGCCATCATGCATGTAATGCATTCTACCAATAATAGCCAATGGAACATCCTCTAATAACGTATTTAGTTCATTCTCCAAGAAATTTCGATACAGTTCACCTTTCAATCAAACCCATATTGGTGACTTCTAATTACCGTTTTGCAAATAAGTTACTTTGGCGCTTTTGGATAATTTGCATGCATCGGATGCATTTTTCTCGTAAACCGTTGGTCCTAGCGACTTCAATAAGGTATACCTTTCTGAAGCAGAAAAGATGGGAAAACAAATTTTTACAGTCGAAAATGACATACAGTGTAAGGCAAAAAAGTCAGGACCGATTCGAACAAGATGGAAACCTGTATGTGGCGCCCTCTATCAGTAAAAAAAGAACTGTGGTCATATTTGAATTCTGCGTGATAAAATGCCCCTGTATACAAAATTTCGTCCGCTTATTACATCATTGTAAAAAAATAATTAAACTTCAACACCCTATATCTTTTAAACGAAGGCGTTGCGGACCTAAGTTCATAGGAACTTTTTTTCTTATTTTAGTCTCCTCTATCGCGTGGCATCCTTTATATATCAAATTCAAGTGTACACTATTGCTAACTTTTTTATTATTGAAGCTACGAGGTCGGTTAAATTAGAGAAGTAGTAGTATTTCTTCCGCTGATTAACGTGGTGATAACAGAAAAACAATTGAACATCGCGTTTCCGAGTTATTTTAAAAAATGTACTTTTTTCTATTTAACTTATCATCTTGGGGGGCATAACATTTAAAATAAAAATAAAACAAAACGAATCAATTGATTTAATTTTTGTTAAAAGTATTAGAAAAGCTTAAATTAAATGTTCGAATACATCTCCTCCTTGCTCAATACCTTTTTGGGGACACTAGATACTCATCTTGTAGCCCAGGCATCGTGCTCAAACTTTGGGCCTCAGCCGTCGCTCGTTACAGCGGATTTTACACAGTGAGTTGAAGTTTCACTCATACAAAATTATGATCACGCAAAAGCTCTATGAACATGATTTTTAAGCACCGCAGACGCTTTTGTGAAACAATGTTGGACATTTTGTACTCCAAAGATGACGTGCTTATGATGTCAGATGAGGCACATTTCCATTTGGAGGGCTGCGTCAAAAAGCAAAACTGTAGGTATTGGGCAGCACAAAATCCCAGAGAATTACACCAAAAGCCTCTCCACAGTGCTAAAGTAACAGTTTGGCGTGGAATTTCAAAATTGGGGATTGTTGGGCCTTATTTTTTTGAGGAGAACGACGCTACAGTCACTGTGAACTCAGAACGTTACGTTATCATGCTCCGTAACTTTTTGACGCCGTAAACTGGGGGAGTTACGTGTTAATCGGAAGCGAATTTGGTACCAACAGGATGGAGCTAAAGCCCACACAGCCAATGACTCCATGAGTTTTTTAAAGCGGTTGTTTCCCCACCACGTCATCTCGTGTTTTGGAGACGCCAACGGGCCCGCTAGATCACCTGACCTCTCGGCCTGTGATTTGTTTTCTTTGGGGATACTTAAAGTCAAAAGTCTACGTACACAAGCCCCTAAACTTAAATGATCTGAAAGAAGCAATGCGTGCGGAAATAACGGCAATCGAAGAAGAAACTGTAGCGAAAGTGATAGAGAATTTTGAGGAAAGACTTTTGGAGTGCATCTACGAGGAAGGACGCCATCTTCCCGAAGTTATTTTTCGTATATGATTTTGTTTTATTGATTCATCTATATACTTTGTAACTTACAAGGTAATTTTTTGTAATTGGGTACTTAGGAGCATACAGGAACGTAATGTAATAAAAGTTATTTGTAAAATCGTTGGTGTTATAATCATTTTAAATGTAACCATCCTTTTTGCGCCACCTTGTATTTAAAATACTAAGCTTTTTTTGGGTTTTGATCAACTATCAATATACAAGAATATTTTGACAGAGAACCGCGATTTGTCGCTAGATGGCGGTGATATCAGTAATATGAGAACATTGCCATATACTAAAACGCTCAAAGTTTCATGTCTATCTGTCAAATATTATACATTTGATAATCATAGAAATCATTCAAGATTGTGTTATTCCGTAAATATGGAAAACGTAAGTTTCGTGTTTTAATCAAACGCTATTTTTTAAGTGGTAAATGGTAAAAGAAACCGAGGAATAATTTCAGCTTTAACTATGACCGTTTTTGAATGATGCTATTGTTGTGAACCAGTCATCTTTATTTTCATTGCGCTCGAGATGTATATTGTTATATTAAATGATTCTTTTTCAATTAATGTGAAACCGAAATATCGAGCTTCTTAGCTAGGCTAACACATTTTAAGTGATTTTAAATTGTGTGCAATACATTCAACATTTCAGCAATACCGCGATCAGTTGTATCACGATCCTCTTCAGTTACGTTCAACTTCAGTCGGTAAAACAGCGTTGGTTATCTTTGAGTGGAAAATCTTCAGAACTGAATTTTTAAACCAGTTTTACAATCAGCAGCAAGTAAAATATACTGAAAATGTTTTGTGTCTGCAGTCAATGATCAAACAGGCCCTAAACTAACAGCTGCAAAAAAGATTAACACGAGTTGTTTTTTAAAATAACCCAAATGTGACTGATCAATTGTCAAAAGTAAAAAACCTCAATTGCCTTCAAAACATTTACAACGCTCTCTATGTATGTGAACCAAAAATATTATATATATGTTCGCTTGTATATTGTATATTTCACTTTTATAACTAAGTAGATCGATATATTGGAAAAAAAAGTAGAGGTAGTTGTTTATGTCCGGGTTGGCTAACTGACTTAATTACGTCGAATGCAAAGGGCAAGTTTTATTGTTAATGATGGGCGTCGTAATGGTATAGGCCATCTATTGAAGAGGCCCCATTTGAAGGAGAAACTTTGATTATCTTTGTTTCATTATTGTGATCGGTCAAAAAATGGTGATATCCATTTTGAGGTTCTTTGGGTCAAAATAGAGGTGTTTTTCATCCCTAATAATTGAGAAGCTAGAAACGTGATTTTATTCAAATGTGGTATGAAGTTCTAAGACCTTTTGTGTGATGACCTGTGGTGTACGTAGTAAGAGGGGTGGGCATTATTTTCTTTCGTGCGCTATAACTCAAACAGTAGATAGCATTCAACGTATTTACAACTTCAGTGATTCATTGTCTTCCTGGGTAAAGAGTAATAGGGGTGTACTTTATTCTCATTCGTCCACATAACCTGAATGTCAAATTAGGCACAAGTAAGCCTACTCACGGGGTACGGAGTGAAAGGGACAGACTAGTTGAAAATGAGAACAGCGTTTTCATTCAAATTTGACGCAAGTATCAGAACTAGATCACA
The DNA here is from genome assembly GCA_036346205.1 of Vesta saturnalis. NCBI lineage: Eukaryota > Metazoa > Arthropoda > Insecta > Coleoptera > Lampyridae > Vesta > Vesta saturnalis. Next base: position 813,594 of record JARFJB010002093.1, read on the forward strand.
GTGATGTTTAGTATGGCAAAAAAGGTAAAATGGTGGATATTATTTTTTCGTTGGTCCTCAATAATTCAAAAATTATAAAGACGATTTTGTTTAAAGTTTACGACCTAAATATTTAGACCTCTAGGATTTTTGGAAGAGGCTAGACCCCCTTGTATGGAGGTAGTTTGAGTAATCTAAGTATGTCGAAAGCAATAATCAGGACAACATTCAAATTTGTGATAGACTTGAAAGTATGTTTTATAAAAATATACAGTTTAACAATATTTAATTTTTAATGACCTAGTTATTCTTTACTAAAATTTAATTCTATAGTTGGCTTTATGCGTTTCTCAAACTGCAATATCAATAGCAGGCTGACGTTTATGTTTTAATTTTTCAACTTTGACAAAATTGTTTACAACATCTTTAACAATTTTAATAGATATTACTACTGACGTAAGTGTTATCGAAACGTTTAGATTGTATGATTTAAAATACACCATTAAAAAACCCAAAAGAGATAAGTATTTTATTATGTGTGATAATGGTGAAAGTTTACATTTTCATATATTTTATAAAGTCCAAGTATAATGGCAAGTAACTATGTCCAGAATTCAATAGAGGTAGAGGTGGTATTATGAGCCATACACTTAATATAAGCCCCTTCAATAACATTTGATACAGCCCTCTATCGTCCATTAGCGAAACTACTCGTTGTAGTAAAGAGGTTTGACGCTAGAGTCGGCGGATTTAACTGCACATTTTGATTTTGGTTTGTGAATGAAAGAGCGTTTTGTATTTTGTTGTTCAGAAAAACTTTGAAAGGTAAGTGTTTTGTGTTATATTTAGCTATTTATCTATCATAATAGAACTACTAAATTATCACAAGTGATATAGTAGGACTTGAGGATTCATTTTGTTTTTGTATTATAGTAATAGGAAAACTGTTAGAATGGTTAGAAGATTGAAATATGAGCCTTCTGGTGTGCTTTGAAGGGCTCATATTACATACATTGCAAGAGTTTTTTTATTTCAGTTTAAGATGTCAAGAACATCACCAGGACCTCCAAAAAACGTCAAAAAGAAACTGTGGTATGAAGATAACACGGTGAAAGCGATTCGAGCTGTGCGAAGTAAACAGATGGGTTTGAAGAAAGCATCAGAATCTAAAACATCCCAAGACCAACTCTTCAAAGACTCGCACGATAGGATAAATCACCTGAAGGAGCAGCTTTAACGAAACTGGGAAGAAAGCCTATACTGGGTGAAAAGCTAGAAAAGGAGCTCATAGAGTAGTTATTCGTAATGGACAGTAAATTTTTTTTTTTTTTTTAATAATTGTGTACCTGAACTGTCTAAATTTGGCCTATCGTGCTAAATCAAGACATGCCTGTGAACAGCTACCTTAAATTTTTCTATACCATAAGTGAGAGGAAAACAGGAACTAGGGAGATCATTCCAGAGTTTAGACGCCGTGTAGAAAAATGTGGATTGCGCCCGTTTGGCACGACACGTGGAGATTTGTACTGGAAACTGATTATGTGAATGAGCGAACCGAATATTCCTAGCGAAGGTAGCCCGAGATGGTATCAAAGAATGTAATTCAGCAGCGCAGTAGCATTATAATACCGATAATACACAGAAAGACTGAAACGATTCTTCTATACTCAAGGGACTGTATTTCAGACGTTAAGGACGGGTCATTTATAAGCCTAATCGCTCTCTTTTGAATACGATCAACGATATCGGGAGCGTATTGGGGAGCACCAATACAGAGGTGAGAATTATATTTTAGATGAGGTCGAATTTGAACCTTATACACCAGAGAGTTGTCGGAATGTAAAGTACTGCTTAGATCTGTACAAAAAGCCTATTTTACGAGCAGCTGTTTTGGTAGCTGACAGATGGTCAACCTATGATAGATTTGAAAATGCAGTCATTTCCAACAGAGTAATAGAGTCTAAAAACTTAAGACCTGAGCCATTCATACTTACAACAGGAAATGATGGATCTTTTTTGGCGGACACAAGGCATTAAATTTAACTAGATTGTTGGTCAGACAAGACAACGTGTAAGGAGGATTGGTTACCAGTTGTGTTTAAGAAAAGGTTCAAACATCCATTCTCAGAAGAAGGTTTAGCTGGCAGATCATGGTTCCATCACTTTATGAATCGAAATTTGTCTGTTGTGAAACCAGCTGTAATCTCTTTTTCGCGTGGAAATGGCTTGAATAAAGAGGCCGTCAACAACTTTTTGGACATTCTAAAAGCTGAGTGTGCTAAAAACAAATACCCGCCAAACAGAGTTTTTAAATATCGATGAGACAGGTATTTCTGTCATACAAAGTAAAATACCTCGAGTAGTAGGGTTGATAGGAAAGAGGCGAGTGGGAGCATTAAGTTCTGCGGAACGGGTGTGCTGCATGAGTGTTGGTGGAACATTTGTTCCTCTGCTTTGTATTTTGCCCAGATTAAATATGACTGAAATCCTGATGAAAGGGGCCCCACCTCGGTCTATGGGACGATGTCATCCATGAGGGTGGATGAGCACTTTGTTGAATAAGACCAAACCAAGGAAGGATGCTCGATCCTGTGCTGGTCATTTTAGACAGGCGCAATTCACACACAAATAATATTGAGGTTTTGACTATCTCCTGGGAAAACCACATCTGCATAGTGAGCCTACCGCCTCATACATCTCACGAACTACAACCGAACATTTATTGTCGTTTTGAAGCATCACTGTAGTGAGAACATTCGCCAGTGGATGTGTCACAGCAACAAATCTGTAGAACCCTATGATGTTGCCGAGTTGTTGGGTTAGGCTTATTTGACTTGCCAGACCGGTTCTATTGCTGTGAATGGATTGCACGTTACATGATTAGATGCATCTAAGCGGAACGTTTTTTCTGCTGTTGACTATGCACCTTCATCTCAAGATGTACTAGATATAGAAACCCTGCAAAAGGGCAAATGGAAGAGACCGAAAACCTACACTAACGTGCTAAAACTGCAAGTTTTTGGACAATGAGCAATTGACAAGGTGCCAACCGAATTTGGCATTGTCAGGGTCTTTAAGTTTATGTGGCCTGCTGAGGATAAGGATAAAATGATTCTCGAATACTCTGCGTCTCTGAAGGATATACGCCCTATTTCCAAACCTAAGAAGTAATTTACTAACAGAGGTCCTCAATCCTCAAAAACAGTAGAAAAAGAAATAGGTCAGAAGCAGCTAAAGGGAAAAAGAAACTTACCGATAAAAATAAAACAGATGATAGATACTTTACTAAGGAAAAACACTCTAAAACAAAACGGTCAAAAATTAAGATGAGGAATCCAGTGATTCAGATGGATCAATTGATTCAGAAGATTCTGTTTTAGAAATTATAATTGGAGTGGAAACCTCTGGTAATGAAGATACAGTTTTTCTGTTCTATGACGGTTTATTTTTAGAAGACAACTAGGAGAAATGTGTGTCCAATGTCTTATCTGCAACATGTGGGCGCTGAACGTGAAAAGGATGTTTAAGTTTGCGACTTATGCAAATAGACATTACATATAGACTAAACGTAAATAAAAATTGAAAAGTTTACATTTTCAATTTAACAGCCTAATACTTTCTATTAGTTTTCTAATTTCTACGTTATTAGTTTTGTAATTAACTTTTTATGCGGTTTTACGTTATAATAATTTATTAGATTTGTTGTTGAAGAATTAAATGTTGTTAATACAAATATATGTTTGTTTTACGATTCACTAAATGAGTTGTTTCTTACCTTTTTCTATAGGGGCTCATATTATCAGCACAAAAAATTTTCTTGGCAATGAGTTGCGTATAATATAATTGTTTTTCATACCATTAAAGTTGCTCAAAATGGTATATATTTTAACATTAGTCTTTTGTTCTCATAAAAGTTTTATCTAAAAAATGTAAAAACCTATTAATTCATAATAAAAAACAACATGGCGGCTCATAATAACACCTTCACCTCTACCTAAAAAAGGTAGACCTAAAAGGTCTAGGTCTTACTAAATTTTGATTAAATAGGAAGTAATTGAATACTTATAAATCTAAGATGGCACAATGCTGCGTTTATGAAATACTAATTGCAACAAATTGAGCAAATTTTATAATGAAATTTGACAAATTTCGCGGAAATGCTCATGAATTGGTTAGTGTCGCATGTATTTACAAAAATCCAAAATGGGCTATGCACCGCTTCACTAAAAAGTCGAAAAACTCTTTTTGTAACTTTATTACTTGGAATTCGCATTTGTGAGTATTCACATCATTGTGTAAGTTAACCTTCACGCCATTCCCTTGCGGGGTAGACAAAACAATCCCTGCCTCTTATTTATTTTTCATTCACACTCTGTCTCCATGCTTTCCTATCTCCGCATACCTCCCTAGCTTCCGCAAGATTCATACATTGTCTCTGACATGACCTTTTATTTTTAAAACTCCTATCTTTGTTTCCTTTATCATACATTCTACTACATTCAGCCCAAGTTCTACGCGGCGAGACACGGCCTTACCTCTAACCTCACCCACATATCTTGCGCTCTTCATTCTCTCAATGTGACCAAACCAACGTAATGTACTACTTTTAATATCGTATTTTCCTCGCCACACTCCGTCATTATGCACTCATTATTTATGTTGTCTCTTCTCGTTTTACAACATGCGCTTCTCAGGAATCTCACATCCACGGCATTTATTTTTATTTTGTGATTTTTTTGACATACCCATGTCTCACTTCCATACAGTACTGACGGGACAAACACGCCATTATAGATTGCTCGTTTCGCAGCTAGGCTCATGCTTTCGTTTCTCATTATTGTCCACATACTTCCAATCACTTTCCTTCCAGCATTGACCCTTCGTCCAATCTCGCCCTCCATTCTACCGTCTGCAGTAAACATTCTACCCAGATATACCACCTCATCTACTTACTCCACAGTTTCATCTTGCAGAGTAAATACTCTACTCTCCTTTCCACCTTCCCGATTGAACACCACAATCTTAGTTTTGTTCACGTTTACCTTTAGGTCCATACTCTCACAGACGGGGTATCAAACTTCCTGAGAGCAGTTTGTAGCTCATCCGCACTGTCCCTTAATAAGACTGTGTCATCTGCATACACAAGAACGCGTACATTTACGTTAGCAACCATTACACCATTTGTATCGGTACATGCTTGTCTAACACATTTATCCATGTATACATTGAACAACCACGGTGACATCACACAGCCTTGTCGCACTCCTTGCTCAATATTGAAGTATTCACTCACGCCTCCTCTTACCCGAACACATGTCGGACTACCGTTGTATACTGCCCTTATTCCGTTTATTAGACCTTTATTTACACCGTATTCATTTAATATTTCCCACAGCTTCTTCCTATTCACTCTGTCGTATGATTTCTCCATATCTATAGTACAGCTTCCTTTTTACACTTAAACACTTTTTGATCATCTGCTGGAGAGCAACCATCTGATCGACACATCCTCTCCCTGCCATGAAGCCACCCTGTACATCCCAAATCTTAGTTTGTGTAGTTTCTCGTACTCTATCAATCAGTATTCTGCCAAATACTTGACCAGGCACACTGAGCAAACTTATTCCTCTGTAGTTCTTTCAATCACACTTGTTTCCCTTACCCATACACAGTGGTACAATGATCGCGCTCTTCCAATCTCTCGGCACTTTTCCACACATAAGATATACGTTGAATAATTCACGCAATCTTCGTATAAGCTTTGCACCCCCATTCTTTTGCATTACACCAGTGATTTCACATACGCCTGCTCCATTGGCGTTTTTCAACCTTCCTACCGTTTTTTCTACCTCATTTATCCCAGTATCCTTCTCAGCTTCATTTACCATTCCTTCTACATTCTCCTTATTTAACCCTTAAGTCTTACTTTCCTCACTACTGTACAGCTTTCCAAAATATTCTTGCCAGCATTTCCTCACTTCACAATCGTTCTATACTATTTTGTTGCTCACATTCATCACTCCTGCAGCGTTCTGTTTTGGGCCACGTTTTGAATTTTTGACCCATTTCCGTCATTCTGCATTTTCTCTCCTTCCACAGCCATCACTTCCTCTTTACTTATTCTCACTCTAATATAATTTTATTTTAACATTTCATCATATTGGCCAGAATATTGTTATCGAAAAGTACGAATTTGAATGTGTTAATCGAATTGGCAAAAGGGTTATGTAATGCAATGAATTTTTGTTGACATTTGCAAATGTCTTCAGTGTGTAAAAAATACTTCTGTAGAGAAATAAATGCCTATTAAAAACTCAAGCAGAGGTTATATTTTTTCAATAATTCAAAAACTATAAAGACGATTTCGTTTAAAATTTACCACCGAAATATCTAGAACTTCAGTATTTGTGTTAGAGATCAGACCCCCTTGTATGGAGTAGTTTCAGTAATCTCAATATCTCTAAACTCCATAAACAGGACAACATTCGAATATATTTTATAAAGTCTAAGAATAATGAAATATGTCCAGCATTCAATACCTAAATATATGAGGTCTGAAGGTCTAGCCTAGTTTAAGACAGTACGATGCTGCATTTATGAAAAACTAATGGCAACAAATCGAGCAAATTTAACATAAAATTGGAAAAATATCACCAGAATTCTCATGAATTTGTTAGTATAACATATATTTATTTGGAAAAACAAAAATCCAAAATGGCTAGACACTGTCTTACTAAAAAGTTGAAAACTGTAAATTTAAGTTTATCACTTAGAATTCGCATTATTGTGAGTATTCACATCATTGTGTAACATAACCTTATTTTAACATTTCATCATTATTGACCAGAATATTGTTGCCGAAAAGTACAAATTTGAATTTGTTAACCCAATTGTCAAAAGTATGAAAATGTAAACTTTCACCGTTACCGCACATATTAACATACTTAGCTTTTTTGGTTTTTTTGATGGTGTATTTTTTTATTTAAATTTTGCATAAATTTATACGTTTCGGTAACAATTACAGTTGTCGTCCTCAGTAGTGGTAATTTCTTAAGAATTAGGTTTATGAATTACCACTACTGAGGACGATAACTTTAATTGGTATCGACACGTAAAGATTTATGTAAAATATAAGTATAACAATATATCGTTCAAAAACCAAAAAAGCTAAGTATTTTAAGTATAAATTGTCAAAAGGTTATGTAATGTAATGAAAGACAGTTGCAAATGTCTTCAGTGTGTAAACAATACTTTTGTAGAGAAATAATGCCTATTAAAAATTCAAGCAGAAGTCAGCTAATTTTGAGTGATATTTTATCAATCGTACAAACACTAAAAAACAGGTATTTAATTATTACGAAAGTTTGCGAAACAAAATGTACATTTTTTAAATTACTTTTCTTTACTTGAAGTTTATGGTGAGAATTACATTGACATTAATGTTTTCAGAATTGGTTTTTCTACAAATGATACTTGACTATAATTTTAGAAACTGAATGGTAATAATCTTAAAGAAATAATATACAATGAACTTTCAACGCTTCTTTAAGATGCAGGTTCCAACAAAATGGCTTCTAATGTCGGCATTCTTTGAGTTGAATTTTTTCCACGGACAAATAGCTTTCCGGCACATGGCAGGATAATATATTCATTTTTAATTTTAAAGAAACGCCTCTTTATCTAACATGCTACATTAATCATAAAGTAAAATTATCTTTTTTTTTATATTAAAACTATCATTCTGATGATTTCACATCTTAAGTCTTCCTTACTTTTCTTTTTTGTTTTTAATATGCGGAATTTCGTAAATACTATTGTAAAAATTATAAAGAAAAATTATGCTGAAGCATAATGATTCAGCATGAAAATATGTGTCTTCACCAATGACCTGGTCAATTTATCGAATTTTTTTGATTTTTAAGAATTAAGTAGGTCTAATTTTTTTTAAGTTAAACGACCGCCATGTTGTACATAAAAAAAGGTAGAAAGGAGGCCGTCCAAACTGTATTAAAAAAACGTGTTGATACATTTAGACCTGGTGTAGTGGCCAATAGTATCATTTGCTTCTGGTATAATTTGAAATATAGCGGGGAAGAGGTAGTTTAGGGCACTGACCAGGTAAATTTTGTTTCACAGCGGGCGGTTTTGGGTGCGTGATTAAAAGCATTTACTTTTCCTTTTTAATGTATAATTCATCAATGCGTTTGTATTTCAGTTTTTCATTTAATAATAGATTTAATTTTCTGATAAGAAATTTTTGTGACATATTAATCTTCTGTGAAACATTGCGTGAAATGTCGAAAATTAATGTTATGTGTTTTGCACGAAGCAAATTTTAATTAAATGTAATCGTAATGGATCAGAAATGAACATTTTAAGGTAATATATTTTAGTTTAATTAATATTTGTTGATAAGTAGAACGGAAACAATTTATATAGTCCAGTTGTCTATATATTCGGAAACAATCTCTAATCTTTTATATCTCAATTAACCCCCTTCGAAAATTGAATATCTAAAATTTTCTTTTTTAACGTAATCCTTTCTAAGAGAAGCAATGTTTTCGGTTGACTGAAGTTAAATTCGTAATTTAACAACCGCTTAAAAAATTGATTTAAACAGTAATTTTTAGTGCAAATTTAATGCATACTATATAATTTGTAGGAGGGATGCGATTCCAAACTGTTCTTTTTAGACTGTACCGAATTTGTGTTTATTCGTTTATTATTTTTGTAATAAAAGTTAAAATAAAAGGGGCGTTTGTGACATTTTTATTCCACATTGAAGTTCATGTTTTGATCCTTTTGCATATGATAACTAATGAACGTCGCCCTATTTTCTGTAATAATGATTCATAACTATGCAAAGAAAATCCACAACACATAATGTGTATGTGTAATCTTATCTTAATTATCTTATTTTAATTTTACATATACGTTAAATCAATGCAATACTGTGATAACTTAACATACTTAATTAGTAAAGTATTTACTTCCAGGTCTAGGAAGAACAGCTACACATACTAACAGTTGAAATTAGAATTAAGGCATACTATTTTGTTTTTTTTTTTTAATTATAAGTAACCTAAACCTATTTAATCGGAAATTTTTTTCCTACCCGTTTAAATTATTTTGACGTTTATATATTTCAATAGAGTCTCGCTGTAGACGAATAAAATGAGTTTGTCTTGATAAAATGCTCGTGTTATCAAGTTAAATTATTTAACGCGTGGTCAACTATGGCAGAATTTTCTGGTTGATTCACTACATCTCATACGTTCTTTACGTCTAGTATCGAAGCTACATTTTGGGGTTCCAATGTATACTTTTCCACAAGAACAAATTAACTTTATATACTCCAGAAGCTAATAATGAATTTGACACATCTTTAGGTGGTCTTAAATTTTCTTTAATCTTGTAGGTTGGTTCTAATTCCATGGTTAATTAATATTTTTTTCAATTTTATTCGTAACGTTAGTTATGGAAAGAAGAAAAGCTCTACTAACATTATGTTGTAATTGTTCTTTATGGACACGTCTAACATGTATAATTATATTATTCATTTCTTTAACGGAATAACCATTAGCTTATAGTGATGTTTTAAATGATCAAATTCATCTTCTAAAAATTCTGGACCACAAATTCGTTTAGCTCGATGCGCTAGAGTTTTGGTTACACTAATTTTTTGACGTGCCTGATGATTTGATGATTTATAAAGATACGTTTCGGTATGTGTAGGTATCCGCTAAATCCTAAAAGACAGTGATGAATGATTAGTCTTAGAAATTAATATATCTAAAAATGGTAAACTTCCATTAGCTTATTTTTCCATAGTATACAGAATACTTGGATGAGTACCATTTATAGAATCTAAAAACTCATTTAGTGCTTCATCTCCATGTCTCCAAATTACAAAAGCATTATAAACGTATCTATACCAAAAGTTTTTTAAGTGCATTGAGTAGAGCTACTATTTTAAATTTTTCCATGTAAAAATTAGTTACTACTGGACTAAGACTGCTTCCCATTCCTACACCAAGTTTAATATTTATTGTTGTATCTTGTTGTATCTTTCGGAAGAACGCGGTTAATATGTTCAATGATTTCTTTTAATGGAACTTTAGTGATACAAAGGTGTGTGAATAATGTGATTAAACATGTGTAATAAAAAAATAAGTTGTATTTGATGGCTAACTTCACAGAGCCGCGAACTTTTGGATAAATTATTTTTCCTTATGAAGTAATTGGGCGACATTTTGCGTCGCTAAAATAAAATGTTGAACTCTTATAAGCAAGAAGTTATTCTAAAATTACATTAGCACGGCTAACGTTACAGCCGGAACTTCTACATAAGTCATTTTTTATGCAGTAATTAGGTGCCAATTAGGCGACATTTTTCTCCGCTAAAATAAAATTTTGCGCTCTTGAAAGAAGTTATTGTAAAATTACATTGACACGGCCAACCTTACAACAGTGAACTGCTTAAACCACTCTTTTCGTATGCAGTAATCTCTCTTTTTTTATTTTTATTGTATTATTATTAAATCTCGGCTTAACCCTAAATGAACTCCAACCCGTGTATTCTCCTTTAAATAAGCTTATCGTTACAAATACCTATAAATTCTTAAGATTGCTTATTCACTACAGTTCAGTAATTAGACACCAATTATGCCTTGTTTTACGCTAAAAGGTCCATAATCAGCATCCAACGTGCAAAGATTAATTTTCTACATAAGTCACGACTATGAAGTTCGACCTCTCGATGTAATATTTGCAATAATTTGTTTCCTATGAGGATCTCAACCTTAACGTTAACGGCGCATAATCAGTACCTAACTATCGGCAAGAAAAGGTTAGTTTATTCATAAGACTATGAAGTTAGCGTTGTCGATGTAATGTTTGCAATAATTTATTTATAAGGCTTTGAAGTTAAGTCTTGTGCAGGTAATTTTTGCAGTAACTTATTTCCTATGGGTACACAAAATTTTATTTTAGCTGCGAAAAACGGCTGTGTCAAAGTAATTTTGCAATATAATTCCTATAAAGGCGCAAAATTTTATTTAACACCGCAAAATGCCGCATAATTGGCCGTGCTTATAGACGTTTTGCTATAAGTTATTTCCTCATGAGGCGAAAAAATGACCCCACTATCTTCACACACCGATGATACATATCGTGAGAATCGGCCAAAACGTCACCTACTTGCGTACTAATAATACGCATTTTTTCAATTAATTGTGCAGAATTTTTGATATGATGAAATGTTTCACATACACATATAAGGCTGTAATTAAAATATAAAATGTTTTGCACTGTTATATGATGCAATTGCACTGAAAATGGGCCTTAAAGGAACATTAGGTGAACCATACTGGGTTTTTTTTTTGTGAAAGAGTTCAGAGCTAGTTAGTTTCATTTTGGTTTCTACAGAAATAGAAGATATTTTAAGAAGTTCTTTAGTTTTTAAAAGGAATTTCTTTGTAGAATCACGGCATGTTTGTGGTTCCAATAATTGTTCAATTTTAAATTTATAGTCATTCATAAAATATCAGTTACATTACCTTTATCTGATGGTAATACAATTATGTTCTCATCCTTTTAACATCCAATAAACCTTTTCTTTGACGTTTCGATTTATCCAATATTTTAACTGTTTCATATCTAACTTTAGTTATAGCATCTAAGGATAAAGATTTAATAGAACTCTCAATATTAGAGACTATATCCGCAAATACTATTCTCTTGGTGTTACCGCACAGTTTCCACCTTTGGCAAGAGCTTTGATGCTGTCATCTGAAAAAACTTGATTAGATTTGCCGTATAGATAATCGACCAAATTTTGCTTTTTGACGTCTTTTTTGAAATTCCAAATGTAACCTCCATAGATCTAGAGGTTAATAAATTAATTTTATCCCAATTTCCTATATTCAATCTTGACGAAAGCTGAAAATGTAAATAAAAAAAGCGGTCCTCAACATACGAATTTGATTACGTAGGAGTGCTTTTTCCATTCGTATATAATTATGACTTCTCTCTTAAAATTTCTTTTAATACGTAGAAATCTTGGAATAATCTTTTAATCACGGCATCGTAGTAAAAAAGTAAGAGTTAAAAGTAGCTGGGTTTTTCGTTTTCTTGTCCAATAGAACGATAAGTTTCCGTCCCCATAAAGGACTAAATATGAAAATGCAAACGTTTAAGATTCAAAATTAAAATACTCAGCTTTTGGGTATGTAATTATGTGTTTGTGTTCTTATGGTTGCTTATTTCCTCCAATTCAGTAATTAGACACCAATTACGCATTGTTTTACGCTAAAAGATCCATGATTAGCATATAACGCGCAAAGACTAATTTTTAATATTTACAATAATTTTCCTTAACTTTAACGACGCATAATCAGTGTCTAACCATCGGCAAGAAAAGATTAGTTTATTCATAAGACTATGAAGTTAGCGTTGTCGATATAATGTTTGCAATAATTTAGTTCCTATAGGAGCGCACATTTTTATTTTAGAAGTGCAAAACGGCGCATAATTACTAAATAAGAAAAATGGATTTAATCAGTTCATGCCCTTGAAATTTTTGCAATAACTTATTTCCTATGGGGGCGCAAAATTTTATTTTGGCGCCTCAAAACAGCGCATAATTTGGCGTCTAATTACTAAATTAAAAAATTGATTTAAGCGAAAGTTCACGGCTGTAAAGTTAGTTGTATTGATGTAATGTTTACAATAACTTGTTTCCTATACGGGCGCAGCATTTAACTTTAATAATGCAAAATGGAGCATAATAGGTACCTAATTATCCCTCAAGAAAAGATTAATTTATTTATAAGGCTTTGAAGTTAGCCTTGTGCAGGTAATTTTGCAGTAACTTATTTCCTATGGGGATACAAAATTTTATTTTAGCTGCGCAAAACGGCGCATAAGAAAGATGATTTATGGGAAGTTCACGTCAAAGTAATTTTGCAATATATTAATTCCTATAAAGGTGCAAAATTTTGTTTTAACGGCGCAAAATTTTATTTAACAGCGCAGAATGGCGCATAATTGGCCATGGCTTATAGACGTTTTGCTATAAGTTATTTGAGGCTGTAATTAAAATATAAAATAACTTCTCTCTAAAAATGTATTTTAACACGTAGAAATCTTGGAATAATCTTTTGATCACGGCGTCGTAGTAAAAAACTAAGAGTTGAAAGTAGCTGGGCTTTTCATTTTCTTGTCCAATAGAACGATAAGTTTCGTTCCCATAAAGGACTAAATATGAAAATCCAAACGTTTAAGATTCTAAATTAAAATACTCACCTTTTGAGTATGTAATCGTGTTTTCTTAACATAGTTATCGTGTTTTGGTAAATGATTATTATATATATATATATATATATATATATATATATATATACGAGGCAGCTATGGTAATTACCCGTGTTTGGCGACAGATCGCGCTTTGTGTGAAAATCTGCATCACCAACTGTGAGTACTATTCTTTAGTTCACGTCTTTCAAAATTTTAGCGACATTCATCGAGTACTTTAGTTTTAATAGCTATTGAAAGTAAGTTAGTGTGGGTATTTTTGCTATAATGGAAAAAGATAATACCGGTCAGTGATTAGATTTCTTTTTTTGGATGGGAAAACGTCTGTAGAAATCAGTGAAAAGTTGCAAGCAGTTTACAACGATAACGCACCATCGATGACTACCATCAGATACTGGTATAATGAATTTAAACGTGGCGAAAGATCCGTCTTTGATGAGGTCGTCCCGTTGAGGTCACTACGGATGAAATGATTAATAAAGTGCATGATATCGTATTAGCAAACCGCCGGATGAAGATAAGAGAGATTGCTGAGATGGTAAAAATCTCAATTGAACGTGTACAAAATATCCTGCACACCAAATTGGGTATGAGAAAGCTATCTGCGATACGGGTGCCGTGGTTGCTAAACGATTGATCAGAGATGGAACCACCTGACAACTTCAACTCAATGTTCCGACAAGTTTAAGCGTAATCCGAGTAAGTTTCTGCGGTGTTATGTGACCGTTGATGAGACGTGGATCCATCACTACACGCTGGAATCCAAAAGTCACTCAGCACAGTGGATTCTGCCAGCGAACGTGCACCAAAGACGATTCCATCAGCCGAAAAAGTTCTAGCGACGATTTTTTGGGATTCGCAAGGCATCGTCTTAATCGATTATTTGGAGAAGGGAAGAACCATAACGGGTCAGTATTATGCCAATTTATTGGACCAATTCGACGCTGAAGTAAAAGTAAAGGTCACACCTAGCGAAGAAAAAATCATTTTCCATCATGACAACGCCCGGCCCACTCATCGGCAATTGCGACAGCAAAACTCGTTGAGTTACGGTACGAAGTGTTGCCCCATCCACCATATTCGCCAGATTTGACCCTCTGCGACTTTTTTCCTTTTCCAAACATGAAGAAATGGCTTGGTGGAAAGCGGTTCTTGACAAATGAAGAAGTCATTGCGGAAACAGAGACCTATTTTGCAGAGTTCGAAAAATCTTGTTATTTGGACGGGTTAAAAAAGTTGGAACATCGTTGGATCAAGTGTATAGAGCTACAAGGTGATTATGTCCAAAAATAAACATACTAAATATAAATATAAACCATTGCCTTGTTTTCCTGAACACAGGTATTTATTATACCACTCGTGCATATATATATATATATATATATATATATATATATATATATATATATACACTGTGTTGTGAAAAAGTTCTGCATCACCCAAGAGATAAATTGTTATTTAAACTAATTTTTTTTTTAATCATTGAAAATATAATAGAGGTACGTAAACACAATACTAGTAATAATAATAGTCCAAAAAATTGACATATGTATAATATTTATTTAAAAACAAAAAATGGTAGATTATATACAACAATATGATCTTTGATCTTACACCAAGACGATTATTTTAATACAATGAAAAAGTTCGGGGGGGATAAAGGGTGTACCACCCCAGAAAATGTACTACCCTGTAGATATTGATAAACGTTAAACTACTCTTAGTATTGAGTTTAAGAATTGTACTATGTGTACTAAATTTGGATTTATTATTTTAAATAGTTTTGAAGATAAATTAAAAGAACTGAAAAAAAATTAAAACTTTGAAACCTTGTTTGTATCTCCAAAACTAAGCGTTTGGCAACCTATGTTTATATGAACTTTTTGTCTTAATTTTGAAAGCTCTATCGACTATTAAAGTCCTGCTATAAAAAACTGGAGCACCCTGTATACACTTACCTATTGAAAACCTGTGGGCTGTTTATAAGAGCCATTTTTTTGCAAGACTCCAATAGTACAATTCAAGTTTTAATCTCTTGCAATTTGTACTTCGTACAGGCTTTCTAAGTAGAATTAAAGCGCTCGACTGGAAATCGCCAGATCTTCAGCAAGATCTAGTGTTGTTTTCTGGCTCTACAGAGAAACGACGTAAACATTGACATAAAAAAATTAAGAAATTTTTAACAATAATTTTTTCAAGACTTTTTAGTTTGATTACATTCTTCCCGAGCTGACTTAAACACCATCTGTAAATTCCAATATTTATAATATATCCGCCTTTGTTTGATAAATGATAATATTCCTGAAAGAGAAAACAGGATTGGTACTTATTTGAGTTTAATTACCTTAATTACCAACGTATTAATTTCTTGGTTAGGAACCTTTCATTATTTTTTTTCAGTTATATAGCTCACTATTAATGACAATTGAAGGTCTTTTCTTTAAAGTAGTAAGCAATCAGATTAACTAAAGCAGCCCTTTGCTACTCCATTGGCCATTCCGTTTATATCAGTCTAGCCTAGATGAATCACAGAAGGTATTGGTGAGAAAGACGAAGAGGGTGTTGAACACCAATTTAGAGTTAATATTAGATAATGGAGTCATAATCCTTACCTTTACTATTAAATTTCACTATAATTTGGATGCTTTCAATTTAGTATAAAATGAAATTTTTATCATCAGTAACCAAATCCTTAAATGTGCGATATCGATTGTTGCATTAATATTAATATCAAATTGATTTATTTCTTGGTTATAAAAATGAAATAATTAAATTTTTTACATTGAAATTTTGTACGTTAAAGAAATTAAATGTATTGAAATTTTAAGTTCCAAAATTTTGATCAATTAAAGTACCTTGTAATACAATTAATATTTTTATGTTTCCAAAAACTTTATTTCAAGAATTTTTATTTAATTAAAAGGGAAATACCAGATATGGAGTTGGGTATTCACGGGATTATGTTTGGCCTTAAGTTCTGGTAAAATCTTAATAATCTTAATTTTTTGTTCCTGAAGGTAACCTTATATAGATAGGATAGATGACGCAGGGCTTTGGGTGAATTGACGCAACCCCTTTAACTTATATGTTCACTAGTTAATTTGTAAAATTCATTTAAAAACCTTAACGTCATTTTATTAAACCTTTTATTATACATTAAAATATTTAAATATTACAAAAAATCGAACTTAATAAGTAAAACTCTTATTACAAAACATTATTGTATAAACAAAAAATATTTTTTTTGTCAGATTTTTTTCCACAAGTGTCACAGAAATTCAGATACTTGGTACAGTCTTCGTGCATCCAACGCTGGCATTTTATGCACTGGATCCAGTCTTCCTTCCTTTTTGTCTTGTTATAATCTTCTTTACATCCTACACAAATGTCTGATTCGTCTTCAGAACTAGTTGAGTCGTCATAAGGAACGGCAATTTTATTTTCCTCCTTAGAATCGAAAAGTTGCCAAACTTACCTTTTTTCTGCTTTTTTCTTCTTATCTGCAATATTTTCGGAAGTCGTTAGGACAGAAGCAAGTTGTTTGCTACGTTTTCTTACAGTCTCTATTGCACGTGCTACGGGCACTGGAGATATTTGATCCAGAATTTTTCCAGAAGTAATAGTGTCTGGATCAGGGAAATGAGAACAACCTGGCGTTGGCTCTGGAGAATTATCTCTTCTTCTGACGTTTTCCTTATTATTACTTTGATTATCCTGTGGAGTTTCTTCTGTAAGGTAGGCGTAGTCAGGAATAATGTTCGGATCAAAGGGTACTCACCGGTTGCTTTAAACGACGACACTGCATTTTTTATGGTAGCAGATTTTTTCCATGCAGAAGCAAGTAGTTATCCAAATTGGAGCCTGGTAATACGTCTCCCAGGATTTGCTCGCAGAAACAAATTGCAAGCATTATAAGAAAATGCTTTGAAGGACTTAAAAAATCCTTTGTCCAAAGGCTGTAAAAATTGGGCACTGGGACTTGGCAAACAAAATAAGATTTCATTTTCAGCTGCATATTCCAACATTTGTACATTACTGCAATCAGAAGAATATTCGTCAAGTAGCAATAACACTTTTACTTGGGGTTTCCGAGGTATTACGCCGTATCACGCTCTACAGTTAAAACAAATATCGGTCTTTGTTACACTTCCACATTTTCCATACACATATTTCTTACACATTGAACAAACGTCAGCAATTTTATTTTTGTCACATTTTTTAATTTGCCACTAATCAATTTTTTAGGTTTCGTTGTATCAGATGTGCTGGTACTTCCACCAGAATCTTGTTTCGAATCGAAATATCTTTTCTTAGTTCCTCAACTAGAGTGAAAATAAAGTCTCTTCTTTTTATTTTACTGCCTACGACTTCCATATAAACTATCCAGGCGTTGATTGTAGCGAGATCTAAAACATTGTAAAACACATGAATTGGCGATCTACGTGAACCAGCTTTCGTAGAATATTTTCTAATCATATGGTACAACACATCTACCCCAAACTTTGTTCCATTGTAATACAACACTTTGTCAGGTTTCTTCTTTTTGCCATCATCTATAGCCACGGTTGGATGTAGCGTACTTAGCAATATGGCATTTTCATTAATTTTACCCTGATAAATTGACAAGGTGCTTTTATCATTTTTCATTACTGTGGTAGAATTTAATTCTGCCCGTTTATTCTTGATTGCAATTCCCTTCTTGCTAGGTTCATTGTTCCTACTATTGTTGTGTTGTTTTTTGCCAGCATTGTTGCTAACTTTTGGCTGGTAAAAAAGTTGTCGGTCGTAACACTTCTACCCATATTAGGAAAGGTTCCATTAACTTTAAACCAACATATTCTGGAAGGGGTTGGTTGTTAGGACGCATATCATCTTTTCCTAGATAAGGAAAACCATTCAGGAGATATTTAGAATTCATATCAACAGCTAGCCAAAATTTTACAACAAATTTATCAGGCTTATTCGCCATATATTGTGTAAATCTGCATCTAGCTTTAGTAGGAAACAGTTGTTCGTCTATTATAATGTTTGCTCCTGGAACATAGCAACCTTTACAGTTACTAATAAATTTATCCCATATTTAGGACGCCAAAGCAAACTTACCACTAACTAAACGTTTTTTTCGCGTTGATCGAATATCAAATCTTAAAAATCTCTTGATTTCACGAAATCGATTGCGTGACATGGTTTCACGAAAAAATTGCGGTCCCCAAGTAACAGACCATAAACTGTCAAGTTGTAATGTTCTTGCACCGTAAGCATCACGAGCTAGCAATATTGCAAGAAAAGCGTCGAAGTTCTTGAAGAGACAATGACCAGTTTGTATCATCTCCTAGTTGTCGTTTAGCTTCAATTTCAGTATTTCTAAATATGTTTTAGCGTTGTGTTATCTATAAACAATCGAAGTGCACTTAGCACAGAGTTAGCAAACACATTTCTTTTTGCATAAGGAGTTGGTCCAGGAGTATTTCGTATTAACATTTCTTCGAACTATACGGCCAACATAAGGTCCACTTCATTCCACAACTTCCTATATATCATTAGATTTTGATGATTGTTTACTCCCCATAGGTAAATGCATTTAATTTTTTCATTTTGGATGGTGTTCAATATCATCACTAATTGCATTAGATGTACAAGAATCAGAAGTGACATTATTTACGCCGTCATCAGACTCTTCACTTTGTTCACTACTTTTGTCATCATAGGAACAGTTTCATCACTTTCACCATCTTCGGAGTGGTTATTTGCTTTTTCGGATTCGCATTCAGATAAGTTTTACAACTCCGCAAGATAATCTAAAGCTTGTTGTTGAATAAAACCGCGAGACGACCACATTTTTTTTACTACGAAATTAACCCCTTAATAAGTACAGAAGTATTTGACAAGAACGTTCACTTGCAACTAATTTGAAATCTCAAAGTACTTGAATATACAGGGTGTGGCGCGAAGAGTTTTGATTAAAAGTAATGGCGGATACAGTTATGTTAAAAATCTGAAATTACGAAGCTGTAGGTTTTGGATGACGCTGAGTTCAAATATAATATTGTCCTGAATGTGGCACTTCGGGTTATACCGGAAGTAGACGTCAACTTTGTTATTTTAAATGGAACCTAAGATTTTTTATTTTATGTTCGAATTCTACATGAAATTCTAGATAAAATTTGTGCACAATGTCCTATACCAAAAATGAAGTATTTTCGAGATATTTAGATTTTTTTTTAAATTTTTAAAAAATCCTAGTTCACATTGAATAACGATATCTTCATTAATAACGAAGCTAGTGACATGAAATTGTATCCAATAAACAACAAGCGCTTGCCCGTTAACTCCATATATCCATCTCATTGATATTTAGCCGCCAGCATGCACAATTAAAATCATTTATAAGTTGCTTAGTTTAAATAGAACACCCGCTATTTTATTACATTTTTCTGCTGTATTTTTTTAAGCCAATTCGTTTGGTGTCAGTATTCCCTATACCTACATATAATCGCTTTTGAGATATTTCATTATCTTAGTTAAAACATAACAACACTTAATTATTTCAACATTAGTAAAGGGTAGGCCATGATTTCGATTATTTCCATTTCCATTAGTTATTAATTCTGAAAACTAACCAATAGCCTGAAAGGGTTATTAATTGTGGATATCATTAAAAACGTTGTCTAGGTATTTTGTATTAATGTAATTAGATAACTTACAAACAAAAATAACTAAATGTAATATTAAACAAATAAAGTTTTATAATAAGTGTTCAAAATTAGCACCATCTACTTCTAAACATTTATGAATCGTTTTCATTAAGTTATGTCTTGTAATTCTGGAAATGTGGTCGGGTGTTAGAGAATTAAAAGCAAGTAAGACTCTCTGCGTCATATCTTCCTTTGTCGTAACAGGTTTGGAAAATACCTGATTTTTAATGTAACCCCAAATACCAAAATCCGAGGAGCCAAATCAGGAGAGCGAGCTGGCCCACGAACTGATTGGCAATCCATCTATCATCAAACATGTCGTAAAGATGCTGAGCAACAGGCCCAAAGTTATGTGGATGTGCTCCATCTTGCTGATACCAAGCTGAAGCCGCCTCTCCATTTCTTAAAGTATGTAACGCTGGTCGTGTGGCTTCTTCTGAAATGTGACAATATCTTGTACCATTTAAATTTTCATTATAAAATTTTAATCCTAAAATTTGATCATCTTTTATTGCACAAAAAACATAAAAACTCCAACTATCTTGGAAAAAACGTTCTCTACCAACATGTGGATTTTCATTAGACCAAAAATGGGAATTATGTAGATTGAATAATCCATTTTTGCTAAACTTTGCTTCATCACACCATATAACTTTTTTTATGAAGTTTTCATCCTTTTGGGAAAAACCATTCACAGAATTCTATCCTTCGGGGAAGATCACCTAATTGTAAGTGTTGCACCAAATGATCTGAAAATGGTTTCCATTTGTGTTTTTTTTAAATGCGATAAATTGTTCTCGTCGACAAAGTAAGATCTCTCTCACAATCTCTAATGGAGGCATTTGGAGAGGCCGTAAAATAACCCAAAACATTAATTTCGTTTATGTCACTGTCCACTAGTGGTTAATTTTTGTCTTAAGTGGACCAAATTGACGGCAATTTTTAAGCAATCTTCTTACAATATCACCAGTTGCATTTGGTCGATTTGGATACCTTTAAATTAAAATTAAATTAAATAAGATAATAGTACTATTTTTACGATTTTATGTAGCACAGTCTATGACTAATCAACCATTAAAATTTTTGTGTTACACATTTCTCCATACGGTTGTTACAATTTTTCTTTTCAACCTCTAAATTTTCAAAAAATGGAATGCAGCGCCTAAATTGCGCGTTTAAGATACCTCATATAGTGAATAAAGTGCCCTTAAAATTAACCAGGGAATCCAAATTTATAATAATATACGGTATGTTCCAATTAAAAAAATATAACTTTGTGTTGTAATACCCTGTATACGAGTAGTAATTTTTGCGAAAATATTTTCTAATTGTAACCCGAAAGATGCCACACAATCCTGCAATAAATAATTTTGAAAACGATATTGTATATATCATAAAGCTTCGTCCACGCACTATTGGCGGACCCTGTATATGAACGGTCAAAATTACGGTTCGGCAGTTATCCAATACTACAAAAATACTCTAAAACGGCTTAATTTTCTTAATATATTTTTTTTATGTTCTAAAAGTACATAAAAACCTAGAATCTAGAAGTCATAATACCTCAACACTTCAAGCACAACGGAGAAACAATATTTTACCGATAACAATGAACTGCAATATTTTTTAAACAAAAACAAATAAAATTTCGTTTCGCCATAGAAAGATTCGTTAATCCAATGGATTTTCACTCTGCAAACGGCAACCATTAATATTACGTACGATCCTTTTTTCAGTGTAGTTAAATCATAAGAAATCCAACAAAACTTTTCTGTTAATATTTACGGACTGCAGTCGTAATTATGCATTGAAAATTTATTCTGTATTATAAGTGTTTTGTAATTTTGTTTACATATTACTTGAGTTGATCGGCCTATTTACACAGTTTTTGTTTTATAGCGCGACGTTTCTGAAACGGACTCTGCTTCCTTCATCAGGCTTAGTGTTGAGGGCTGTTTTCCCACTTGAGTCGAATTCATATGTTATGATTTTTTTCCAAGCACTCTCAGATTCGAACTTTCGTACCTTTCACTTACGAGTCTGACACAGTAGTTTATTGCGTATTTGCTCCGTAACCTATTGCGCATGTGTCTTGCGCTAAACCTCTTCCCGCATTATTGGAATCCATATTGGTTTCATTCCCACACTAGGAAACTTAATGTGTATGTTTAATCTTATCTTAATTTTAATCATATGTGTTAAACCAGTAATTTGCTGTGATAACTTAGTATACTAAATTGGTACAGCATTTACTTCGAGGTCTAGGAAAAGCAGTAAAAAATGTAGACGTGCCAACAGTTAAAATGAAAATTAAGACGTACTACTTTCATGTTAGCTAGCTGCCTTTCAATGTACAGAACATCAAAATGATTGAATTTTTCATTAGTCATTATCGATCTCTAAAAATTCTGTATCCGCTTCTTTGCCGAAATGGATAATTCCGCTGAGCTATTTCTTGTAAAAAGACTACGATAAATTTGGAATACAATATTCATATTAGGGAAAACACATACGTAGTGTTTCCCCATTTTTCGAAGATCGCACAAGTGAATGTGCACTAGGAATGAAAATGTATGCAGTCCCGCAGAAACGATTCTTTTAAATAGTCTGGATACCCGCTTCTAAGATACCTCGGTTACTTTAGAAACCCGAGAGTGCTAGTATGCAGTTCACCTAACTACCAGTCACTAATGTTTGGAATCTCATGGACAAACATAAACATTTGTTGCAACGAGTTTTGCCATTTAAATCGTTAGTGTAGAAAAACTCATTTCCTTGCCGCGTCGATCTGCTTAATTGGCACTTCCTTAGGCACCTAAGAATTGGTCGGAATACGCCTCATCTATACGACGTCTTTTCATAGCTATTTTCACTTCACGACTGTCGCATAGATGAGTCTGATCAATGTCTTGTGTAATAAATACTTTGTTGCTGCTTCTCTATTGGATCGACCGTGTTGTAATATCATCAGCATTTTGGACGTTACCGTTAAAACTTCAGATAGACTGCACGTATGCGGTTTACCGAGTATCTTTTCGATAAACACTTTGTAATATTTCGAACTTCGCCAACGTTTCTTTCTAACTAGCAGAACCATGGTAACTATGAGCCGATTTTGTCGAGAATTGTTGAGTATGTTTTACCTTGAAACGTATCCATTCCATTCAATTCGATTTGTCCTTCGTCACTTTGTAGCTGTCTAGTATCTTTCCTTGTCATTATGTCATACTTTTAACGCATCCTTCTCAAAATGCTCAATCATTTCATTATCTCGCAAGGAGGATACAAATTTTGATAATGAGTCATACAGGTCGACAATTTCATTTAAATAGTTGTCTAGATTGCAGCTTAGTTTAGATTGCGTAAAGTTTTTCCATCATCGTCGGCCTCATAACAGTTAGCAGACAATTTTGAAATCGTTCTACACTAGTAATAAGATCTCTAGTTTCAGCACGAGTGATGGACTTGCAATTATTGTGCACGCAACAACCTACCTGGTAACAAAGACATTTCACTACAGGATTTT
The DNA here is from genome assembly GCA_036346205.1 of Vesta saturnalis. Lineage (NCBI taxonomy): Eukaryota > Metazoa > Arthropoda > Insecta > Coleoptera > Lampyridae > Vesta > Vesta saturnalis. The sequence goes on from JARFJB010002093.1 coordinate 837,108, forward strand.
CTTTAAGTTTGACACTCAAAATAGACCATGAATTCAAAAAAATATATATATATTTTTTTAACAATATCAAAAAGCTGGTGAGCTTCAGACCAACACTCCGCATCGTAAACACCTATTAAATTAAGGGAATGAGCGAAGCAAGTTATATTGCCAAGCTACTAAGTTCTTTTACACGCCCTTGTAGCCTACTATATGCACCGGGCGTATTACTGACATTGTCCAAACTCTAACCTCTAGTCTTTTTTATGTCAATTTTCCAAGTTTGCAAGGCATCTAAAAGAGCATTCATCAAATGCTCATCTTTATGGCCCACATTATGTTTATATCTTAAAGAGCATTCTCCAGGATAGCTTTCTTAAGTGGCACTAAGGAGCACGAAAACCAACTGGTCAACTTGAGGAACATCAGGGGATGAATCAATGCTCACCAAGTAATATTTATTCTTCTTAACTTCACGGTGTGTATTTTAAAAAAATTATTCATTAACATCATTAAAGACTTTTGAAAGGTTCGCCAGTTTCTTTCAAAATGTTATGAGGTTGTATGCGAGTTACTGACGGTTTTTCAAAATGTCAACAAGTACCACCTTTTTTATATATAAAAGCTTCGGTTGATGCTTCTGGCTCAATATCTGGCGAAAAATTCTTCAATATGTCAACAAGTGCCACCTTTTTTACATATAAAAGCTTCGGTTGATGCTTCTCGCTCAATATCTAGTGGAAAAGTCTTCAATATCTGAATTTTCCACAGCTACACCTAAGTCGTTCAATCCAGTTTTCATATTTAACACGCATCTCGATCGTTCTTCATTACTACGAAAGCGGTCGTCTTCGTCGCTACCTAATTCTTCATGAGATCTTGTTGGTTTATCAACAACGTCGGTATGTTCAGTTACTGTATTCTGCATACTTTATTTCAAATTTGACATGCCGCAGAAATTTATAGTAGGGATTTCTTTGAATATATCAATAGGTTACCCATTTTAGTTGAATGATGGACTACTGGACTAGTGACAAAAAAGTTTTCGACTCTAAAACCCAATATTTACGGCACGATAGAATCAAACCAAAAATCCGACATCGACTGGACACGTGCATAATGACAAATTTGTAGGATTTTATTAGAAAAGGAGAATACCCATTCAATAGTACAGTAAGATAAGATAAACTAGTAAAACTCCCAATTTTTATAATTACTACTTTTCAATCAAAAATGTTACCCTATAAAACGTAGGTAGGTATGTCCAGACTTACGATATCAAGTACAGCTGTTTTAAATTTAGAACAGTATGGACCTATAGTCCAGTAATTGTAGGTTTTTACAAACTAATTTTTCCAAAGCTGGATTTTCTCTCAGTTGTTCTACTTAATCAGCTAATCAAAATATAAAAACTCTCCACCTCTCCGGTGTCTGCTTACTAGAATTCCATAGCCTTGAAAATCTTGGAATCCTGCAGAAATGTCTTTGTCTTGTTACTTACGGCGCGACCAGAAGTGAAAAAAAAACAGCAAAATTTTAGAAGATTAAGTTTTTTTTCCTCTGTAAGCTTGTTCAAAGTAAACATGACCGAAACAAACTTTCATCTACGTAAATGCGACAAGAAATGGCATTGATATGGTAGCTTGTATCTTCCGTAGCGGGATTTTTGAATTTGGATATATGTAATGTGCTTTCACACATCCCAACAAGTTGCTATTTACTTTTCTATGACGATTTTATTACGTTATGTTGTAATATAAAAATTAATGGGTTTGGAAGCGTCAGGGGGTGCACTCACATCACCTTTCACTGCTAGCGTGGTTGTTGTTAATTCCGCTGGAAACTGTTCTCTGAAATGACGGTAAAAACCATTTTATACACAACAAAAGATTTCCAAATATGTGTTCAACATGTACATACGGATAAAATCGCGCAAAGAACTAAAATATGTCCCAGGCACATGGCGGACGGCGAAATTTGAATTTTCACGCCGATGCCCCTCTTTTGCTTACCGCGATAGTGTGCTTCTTTAAGAGTACGTGGTGGATTTCTCGGGTTACACTGTGATTTTATTTACTGTCTTATATTTTTCAAATGAAATTTTGACTCATAGGGGGACGGGAGAATACATGTACCCTTTCTTTTATCTCGTATACTACTGAAATAAATAATTTTAGTTGATGTATACAACTTCCAGATTGCAATAAAGTATACTCACGTCGTGTGAAATGATCTTGAAGCTATTAAAAACGTTTATTAGAAAAAAAGAAGTATAATCATTTACTAAGAATAAGTTTTATTGAGTGCAAATTTTGTAGGTGGAAGAACGCCGAGATTTCCTGTTACTAACGGGGGACTGGAAGCGTATGGTGCTGGGGTTACTATCTTCGCACCTGTATATGTGCTTGAAAAAAGCCTCCTCAGCTTCAGTAATTTGCTCATGAAACGATGTTGATGAGTTGTAAGATCGGAGCGTTGCCAGTAACTTCGATCTTCTCTGTATTATTTTCCACTACGTGGCCTTTCCCTTATTTTAAGCTATGGAGTGGACGAACATGATGGCTTCCTTCGCACTTTCGATATTTATTGATGTTGTTCCCCACTGTCTTCGAGTTACACTTATACCAGTTGTCTCGCGAGCTTTAGCCAGAAGGAGAACCAAAATGTCTGTGTTCGTTGCCACCTCAATGACAATTGCAACAACTCGAATCTTCCTCAATCTCCGTGGTCACAACGAGGGCATCTGCGTCAGCTTTAGCCTGGCGCAACCTTTTGGAAGTTTTAACGGATTCTAAAGTTTTAGATAAGCTTTCGGGTGTATAGTCTGCATAATTTCTGCTACCGAGTGCACGTTTATACTTTTAGGGCATCTGAAAAGTTAGGCTATACTAGTACAATGCACCAAAAGTGGTCACACTAAGGTGATATATTAGTCTTTTATATGTTCACACAACAAATTAAAACTAGAATTACCGCTAAAAATGATACAGATAACTATGTATTCATGGATCGGACAAAGTTACCCACCATTCAATGAATATTGCAGAACAACGGCAAACGACTCTGTTCATTGAGAAAATAAAGCGGTAACGGCCAGTGCGAAGCTGTCTGGAATTCATCAAAGAAACGTTACTACTGTTTATTTTGTGCCATATAGCATCTAAAATTAATTTGGAATAATTGAATTAACTACTCCAGATATGACTGTCAAATACGCCCTTACTGGTAAAGAAAGGGCTCCAGAATTTATTCATAACAAAACAAAACAAATAACAAAAACAAGCTTTTTCCTGAAATAGGCTCAAGTCACCCGCGTTTATGGTATGTGGCAAAATTTTAGTAGTGTTAATTATTTCTTAGAATACATAGAATATATAGTCCGCAAACGTGGTAGTATTTTACCTACACATACTCGCGTTAGTCATTGTGTGGTTAAAAAATTGGATGTAAGAACATAATATTTATTATACTAAAAATTGTAAATTGTAAATAAGCACCATCTACTTTCATAAGTTACTTAATATTTTATAAAAAAAAAAACTGGTGACATCTAGTCCTGCATTACGTTACAGCGTTTTGGACATAGGGCCATTGGTCATCGGCACGTTGATCATTCGGCGCTTTGGTGATTATCGGCGAAATTGGCGCATTCAGCAGAATGTCTTAAATCTTGTTCGGTGCTGTGATAATCGACGACAGAGCATAATGTCTTAAATCTTGTTCGGCGCTTTGGTAATTGCCGACATATTGTTCCAACACTAAAATTCGGCAGAATGGGCATAGTCGGCGAAATGGCCGTCAGCTCTTTGATCACGCTCGACGTTTTGAATTTTTATCATATAGTGTCGGCGTTTTGGACATTCGGCAAAATGTGCGAGACCCGGATGCTTTAACATTGTAGACCTCTGGATAGGGACCCATGATATTACCAAACTAACCTATTCTATAGGTATTGAGAAGCATGTTTCGATACAACAAAATTTTGGCCTTCCCAACCTACGTCATTTGGTACTCAACTTGATACTTACCAAACAGTACCTTTTTTCTCATATTTTATAAATTTGTTTGACAGTTTAATTAATTCGTCATTCTTACTGACGGCGATAACTATAATTGTTACCGAAACGTATGGATTTTGTATCTTGAAATACACGATTTATAAATCTAAAAGAAAATGTTTGTAATTAATCTACACAACACTATAGGAAGAGATCGTTACTCATTTCTACTAATTAGTTGATTTTTGCACATACATAATGACGACACATTTATTTTTTTGTGTACTGTAAGACAAGCACGAGAAAAATAAAGAGAAATGAGTTATCCGAGTTTTCTATTTACTGATAAATCATAATTAGGCTGCTGTAGGTCAATTGAATCTTGCAAGTTTGCATCTAAACCATTTTTTTTTTTTGGTTCTTCCATTCGTGAAGAACTTAATTATTTTAAGTGTTTTTTTGGATTTTTGGCAGTTTATTTTCACCTTCAAAAATGATATGCTTTGTACATTTTTTAATGTTCTTCATTACGTAAAAAAGTCGGGCTTTCTTCGGGAAATAGTTCCACCTATAGTAAAAGTGGGAGCACTTCGGATTAGACCGAAAACTTTGAACCAATATTTTTTTATATTAGTATCAGTGAGGTTGTGAAATTCACTTTTTAAGATATTTTCTTTGAATTATTGAACTTTTATAATATATCGCGTGTGCAAGCCTTTCCATGTCCAGTCAAACGAATGAGCCAATCCATTGTTTGCTTTCCATTGCCAAAATTCTCAATTTTATTGACGTAAATGGATTTAGAAGGTATGCTTGGTGGAAACATTGTTTTTAAGTATTAGTCTTCCATTTTGTTGATTTGAAATAGAATTTATTAAATGTTGGTTTATAGTACCATTTTATAAATGGATGTCTTCAGATTATTTATGTTTTAAATACCAGCGATTATTTTTTATCTGTTACTCATTATGCAGGGTGTTATGTAGCAAAATTAACAAAAACTGAACCTGATGCGATAAAGTAATTCCTTTTGTATTGCTTGATGTTCGCAGATCTCATTTGAAAAGTTGTCTTAAACTAACAAAAAAAAATGTATGCACGAGCACTATTTACTTGTATACACCACACTTTTGTTGTACTATCTATAAGAACAATTTTTGTTATGTCAGATTCAAGAGCACCAATGTTAGTTAAGAAGCATTATTGTATAAACTACATTCCATAATTTGATAATTTCCTTCCAAATATGTTCATAATGTTCTCCGTTCACAATCACCATTAAAGATAATGGTTGCATGATTATTGTGAACATAACTCAATTCTGTTAGACGTATGGCGTTCTTATTATACGTGTGTGAAGGTAGCTGTCATTTTGTAATAATGTCATTTAAACGTTTGTATAATTAGGCGACAATTATGCGCCATTTTACACTGTTGAAATTAAAATTTGCGCCCCAATAGAAAATGAGCTGTAGCGCACATTCTATGAACACGGCTAACTTCACGGAGTCGCGAACTTCTGGTTACTCATGTTTTTGAATTGTTTGTATAAGTTCACGAGTGTGAAGTTCAACTTTTGTTTGTAGAGGAAAAAAATTTTTAACGCGCATAATTGACCCCTAATTACTGCATAAGAAAAATAAGAATAAAAGTCCACGCCTGTGAAGTTGGTCGTGTTGATCTAATTTTTCTAATGCCTTGTTTTCTATAGGTGCGCACAATTTAACTTTAACAGCGCAAAACGAGTTTCTAATTTACGCTCAAGGGAAGAGCGTCCTGTCGATGTAATTTTTACTTGTAGAGGTGCATGCAACATTTTATTTTAATAGTGCAATACAGCGCATAATTGGCGCCTGATTACTGCATAAGAAAAATTTGAATCATGCAGGGGTTCATGACTGTGAAGTTAGCCGTGTCGATCTAATTTTTACAATAACTATAGGAGTGCATAATTTAAATTTAACGCTGAAAAACTAATGCCTAATTTTCGCTTAAGAAAAAAGTAAAGTCACATAACTTATTTCTTATGGGGGTACAAAATGTTATTTTAGCGGTTAAAAACGGCGTATAATTGGCGCCTAATTACTTTTGTGCAAAAATTTACGGTTGTGAAGTTAACCGTTTCAATGTAATTTTACTTCTTTCCTGCACGGGCGCAAAATTTTATCTTAACGGCGTACTAAATGGCGCATAATTACTGCATAAACCAAAATAATTTATCTAGAAGTTCGCGGTTCCGTGAAGTTAGCCGTATTTTTAGAATTTTTGCTACAACTTATTTCCTATTGGGGTGCAAAATTTAATTTTACTTCGCAAAATGGTGCATAATATTCAATAATTATCCGGCTTCACACACCTTGTTATTATAAACGTTTTCAGTAACAAGGAATGGCGTTAAGCTATTACGATAAGTATAGGCAATAGGAATTTTAGGTTCAATCATTGATTAAAAGGCATTATCCGAGGACTCGGACCTAAACGTCGGCGTCATTTTTAGATGTCCTAAAGCACCGTTCAATTTCGTATTTACAATCAAATGGACAAATTTAAACAATAAATAAATTACGTACTTACAGAGCACAGTATAAGACATTAGTTGTTTAGGGCGCAACGAATTAACATTTCCAAGAACTTATTCTTATGCAAAGTTTAGCCGGAATGTATCAAGAATGGTTGTTGTTAGCCACCCGGAAGTGTTAAACGGGCACGAGAGATGCGATCCAGCTTAATTGCTAGTTAATCTTGGTAAAACGCGAAGCGGATTTTGAGTCAGCAGTTGTGTCAAATCGAGATTTATCATGTGGAACAGCGATCCACAATCAAATGTTTAAGATAAATAAGTAGACAGCGGCACTTCACTTGATCCACGAAGTTTACGGGGAGATGCCATCTCCGGAACGAGAGTGTTTTGTAGCGTAAACATTTAGCAGTTTGTAAAATGTGCGAATACTAAAAATACTTCTAAGATTCTGGTCGACGCCAAAGTGTTACATTGAAAGGGTAGCAGTTGAATAGTCTAGAAACTATGACTTTGCAGATACGAATACTTGTGAAATTTGTTCCAAAGATATTCGAAAGATGAAAACACGATCGTGTATCGTTTTGTTCAAATTGTTTGGAACGCATTTACTTTTGAGTGTGAGCTGGTAGTTTTGGATTGTATAATGACCGGCGATGAAACACGCGCAATATTTTATTTAATTGAATGGTAAAGAGCGAACAGAACTCAGTCTTGTACTGAATCCGCACAAGCCGCTTCAGTCGGAACTTGGTTGCAGGCTATAAGGATGTACCAAGCCTGACAGGCGTGATAGCAAGGAAAAACAATGAACTGTACATTTTGCGCGACATTGCTGAGACATTGTTTCCGTATTACCCGTACATGGATTTTTCACGACAGCGCGCCAAGCCAAACGTACGGAACTTTTAGCGAAATAACGTGGGTGACTTCGCCCCCGTACAGTACGACTTGGCCTTATCCCATTTCTATACATTCACACGGACTAGAAGCAGTCGGAAAGAACAACGTTTTAGACTGATAGAATCTGTACAGATTGTTTCAAGCTAGACCTTGGAGGACATCCCGGTTTTCGACTTCCAGGATAGCAGGTACCTTAAAATCACTTTATAGATGTGTAAGGACAAACAGTGAAGTTTACGGAGCAGTGGTGCATGGGTTTTCCGCCACGAAAACATGTCGCTGCATGTGTAAAATAACGTGGCAGCATTGTTTAAAGCTCTGTACAGTGCAAAGCAAAAGCACATCTATTTGACATAAAAATTTCCCCTTGAAGTCTATACCCTTTATCCGTTTTCTTCTTTTTTTTTTCTTACTCTGACCTCGTGTACCCCAAGTATAACAAGGTATTGAATGGGAGGCTTCCGGCACAGTAGACCTTCTTGCGTACTACATTTATATCAGAAACAAATATATCGAAGTTCTACGGGAATTCTCGCATTGTTGCTCTTGACATATCTAAGACTTTCGATCAGGTTTGCAAATGTCCTTTTTAATAAGCATGCAGCCTCAGTTCAGTCCCTTTGCGATCAGTATTGGCACCTACTCTATTTCTCCTTTACATAAACAATCTGCCCTATTCCACCAATTTCATTCAGAGTTGTGCAAATGACTAACAACTCCAGCATCAGATCCTTCATTCCAAGATATAGTTGCGAGCTTAATGAATGGCATTTAACAATGTCGGGATCACTAACAGAAGATTTTCAAAGAATCGGTGATTGAGGAAATAACAGCCAAACTCTCTAAACCAACATTCGCTTATCTTCCGTTCACACAAGCATGTGTCATATTAAGCACCTTGAGCTACTACAATAATACCTGCTTCCTCGTTCGGACCAGATAATATTTCTCTTGAGTCGACCTTCATCAGAGGGCAAGGTGAAACGTTCGCGGCCTAGTCCAATAGATGGCACTTCTACAAATTACGTTACTATTTTGTTGTGTTGGCACACGTGTAGCAAAAGTAAATGCCAAATGTAAATGCAAATAGTTTACTTTATACATCTGTTTAACGTAAGCGTATTGTGTGTTTTTTACAACATGAATAGACTTGAACGTCATGGATTATTTTCAGCAACAGAAATGTATTTAAAGTTGCGGAAAGTGTATAAGGAGCCTGCACAGTAAAAAATGGGCAGCTGAGTAAAACGTGGTCGTACTTCGATTGAAAATGGTACACATGGAGGACGGCCAAAAACTGCAACTACCGAAGAAAATATAAAGATACACAATATGGTTCGACCATTAAATTAAATTAAAGGTGCATGAGATCGCTAATGCTGTAGGTAACTCAGAAGAAAGGGTACGTCACATTTTACACGAAGAACTCGCTATGAGAAAGCTTTAGGTAATGTTTCTGTCTTTTTAAGAAGAATCTAATCGATTTTCTGCAACGATGGACGAATCGTAGATTCACTACGTTATATCTGAGTCAAAACAGAATTTCAAGCAGTACGTAGAAGCCGGTGGCTCTACACCAAAGAAAGTAAAAACAATTACATCGGCTGAAAGTTTATAGCTAGTGTTTTTTGGGATTCCAAAAGGACCTTGCTAATGTACTGGTTGACCAAAGGGTCAACCAATTAGTGAGGAATACTACTCACACCTTCTTGACCAGATAGATAAAAAAATTAGGAAGAAAAGGTCTGGTTTACAAAGAATAAAATTCTCGCTCACAAAGGCGCTTTGACAATAGGAAGCTTGGGGGATTTGGAGTATGAATTGTTGGAATATTCTCCCTATTCGCCAGATTTGGCTCTATCTGACTTTCATCTATTCTGTAATATTATGAAGTTTGTGATTGTAAAACGTTTTGCGTTAAATGAAGCAGCGGTAAATTGATATTTTGAAGAACTTCAGGGACGTAATCCAATTATTGGATAAACATTGGACAAACTGTATAGAACTCCGGTAGACTACAGACTATATTAAGTATAAATGAATTTTTAAAATAAGAAATTGACTTTTTTCACACTAGGCCGAGAACATTGCATCTTGCCCTCGTTCGCTTTATACGTTACAAATCAGACCCACTTCAGGTTAGGCTTGATTTATAACGTATAATCTAGAGTGTATATCTGAAGATCGGCTTCTCCCACCACACTTAGCGTTTTTGACACTATTAAAAAAAACTTTTCGGCTCATTAACGGTCGCAGTTTCACAAAGAATCTGCCTTTTTCTTAAGCATATTCGTTTTGTGGATGACTCTCCTTGTTATATCGCCAATTCCTGTACGAGTTGCCTTTGACAAGTTAAGGACATCTCTTTATTATCGTTCATATTGTAACAAAAATTTCTGAAGTTTGTAATTATACATTTAATTTGGTTTGAATTTTTTGATTTTTATTATTAAACTTAATCTTATACAATTGAATATACTTTGAAGTACTTTTGGTTGCCTACACTTTTATTTTTACAATGGTTTTCTCAACAATTTATTATCTCTTACATTTTAACTTGAGAATTGGCCATTCAAAATTTTTAATATCTTTCATTTTAATACACATTTGGCTAGTTTATAAATAACACTCTTTCTTTTTATATAAAAGTTTTTTTATTGAGTTTTTGGTTGCTGAAGCATTCCTAAAGAAGTTCTGAATTAATTTTCAATCTTCGCTAGAAGGACCTTTAAAAAGGAATTGTTTTACAAAGAAAACAAAGTTTCTAGTCGAGTGCTGAGTATTCATTGCTTTCTTCGCATATTGCGATTTTAAAAGTATACCATTCGTACAAGTTATCGCGAACAGCTCCCCTTCCATCTTAGATGTATGCGAATCTATTATTCTGTGGCCTTTTCTAATGACTGATTTCAATTTTCAGCTTTTACTTTTTTGGAACTTTCCTTTGAGCTTTCCATTGAACTTTCCGTTGAACTCGCAGTTGCACTTGCAGTTATTTTTGTCCTGGTTATTGTCGTTACAATTCCATATTTCTTTATACAACTAAAATAAGTTTAAGAGTATACCATCTGTACTTGAATCTATTGTAACTTACCTAGAAATTCCATCTTCATACATCTTTGGTTCATCTCGTAGAAAAATAACTTAAGTAGAATATCATCATCCTAGTAGTCAACAAAAAGGTCAGACGCTTTTAATCATAATTTTCACCCATATAACCTCAGTGACACACGTTTTATTTTTATGTGTATTCTTTTTATGTGATTTGATAATTATAGGTTTTGTTTTATCCCACAACACTTTTCTTTTCCCTACTAGTTTCTCCTGTCTCTTTTCGTACAGTTACCTATTCGCCTCTTTCTTACCTCGTTATTCAGGAGCGGTGATAACGGTGAGTTCTTTTGGGGAGCGGTTCCTGGCGCCACTTTTATCTCTACCGTAACTTTTTGACCCCGCCCGAACCGTCTGACGTCGGCAATTCCTTACATCCGTAAGTGAATAGTGACCCATCTCCTTTTTCTTTTTTTTCCTCTCCGCTTCTACAAGTAACAATGTATCCGATCCCGATTGTGAAACTAACCTTCGTGTCTCTTCAGAATCTTCAAATCTTCAAAGCTTAAAATCCCGAATTAACAGATTACCGTTTTTACCCCTTTGAAAACCACGGTACTTATCGGCTTTTTGCGTTTTCATGACTTACCTCAAACTGAATGAAGAATTCCCCAGTTTCCGAATAAACTCAGTAAGCAAATTTTTGAAATGGAAAATGTCATTGTAGAATGCCTCTTGTTTAACTTCATAACATAAAATATGTAAAATATAAATCAAATGCTTAAAAAGAACAAACTTTTAGGGGAAACAAGGTTTGGTTTGCCAAAACCTATAATCTGCGATTTCCACTAGTACGTTCAAACTATTGCTTGACTGGTGTTTAAATCCAGAAGGATTTTCGTTCACACAAGCATGTTTCATATTTGGCATCTTCAGCTAACACTACCTGCTTCCTCGTTCAGACCAGGAAATATTTCACTTGAGTCGACTTTTATACGAGGACAAGGTAAACTGTTGGCGGTGTAGTCCATAGATCGCACTTCTACAAATGAAGTTACTATTGTGTTCTATTCACACACGTGTAGCGAAAGTAAACGCCATATGTAATTTGGTCGGGCAAATAGTTTGTTTTGTACAGCTGTTTAAAGTAAACGTGTTGTGTTTTTGACAAAATTAATAAACTTGAACGTCATAGATGTTATCGCCAACAGATTTATTCAAAGTTGCGGAAAGTGTATAAGGATACTGCATCTTCGTTATCAACAGTAAAAATGGGCAGCTGAGTATAGACGTGGTCGATTGAAAATGGTACATGTGAAGAACGGTAAAAAACTGGAACTACCGAAGAAACAGTGGAACAGAAGGAACAGTGGTGTTCTATCATTAAAGGTGTATGAGATATCCAAGGCCGTAGGCATCTCTGAAGAGGGTACATCACATCTTATACAAACAACTCGATATGAGAAAGCTTTCCGCAATGTTTGTGTCTTTTTAAGAAGAATCCAACCGATTTTCTACAACGATTTTTATGATGGACGAATTGTAGGTTCACCAGGTTACACCTGAGTCAAAACAGCATACTAAGAAGTTGGTAGAAACCGGTGGCTTTACATCAAAGAAAGTAAAGACAGAGTTGCAGGGCTGGAAAAGTTACGTTTATCGTTTGTTGAGATTCCAAAGGTACCCTGCTAATACACTACCTGCCAAAGTGTCAACCAATTGATGGGGAATACTACGCATATCTTGACCATCTAGATAAAAAAAATAGAGAGAAGATGCCTAGTTTGCAAAAGAAAAAGTCCACATCCGCTCACAAAGGCGCTTTTGGCAATAGAAAGATTTGAAGAATTTTGAAGTATGAATTATTGGAACATTCGCCGTGTTCGCCAGATTTGTCTTTTTCTGACCATTATCTATTCTGAAATCGTGTGACTGTAAATCTAGTAGCGGTAAATTAATCTTCCAGAATGACACTTCAAGGACAAAATCCAGTTTTTGGATAAATGTTGGACAAATTGTATCGAATTCCAGGGAGAATACAGATTACATTGAGAAATAAATGCATTTTTGAAATGAGAAATTCACTTTTTCGCTGCTAGGTCGAGAACATGTCACCTTGCACTCATTCCCTTTACATCTTACAAATCAGACTACTGGACTTGATTTGTAAGGTATAATCTAAAGTATATATCTGAAGATCGGCTCCTCTCACTACGCTTAGCGTTCTTTACGCTATTCAAAAGAAAACGTTCCGACTCTTTAACGATCACAGTTTTACAAAGAATCTGCGTTTTTGTTAAACATATTCGTTTAGACGTTGCCCTCTACTGGTCAAGGACCTCCCATTATTATGCAATCCCGATTGTGAAACTTTTTAACCGTCGAGTTTCTTTTCAGAATCTTAAAACCTTAAAATCAGTAAACTAAAGTTTTTACTCCTTGTATAGACACGCTTTTTCTTCTGCATGGCTCGTCTGAAACTTTAAAAAAATCCCTACTTTCAAAATAAGCTCTGTAAGCCGAAGCAGTAAACAAATTTGCGAAAAAAAAGTGATTCTAGAATAGTTTTTATTTAATTTCATAACATAATCAAACGCTTTAAATATAAAGCAAACTTTTAGGAAAAAAATATTTGGGACCTATTGCCAAAACCTGTAATCTGCGATTTGCACTAGTACGTTCAAGCTATTGGATTTAAAATTACAGTTTGTAACAAAAACAAAATTTATAACGTTTATTGAAATAACTTATAGATATTAGAAGTATGAAAATATGAGATACCTGTATACCGGGTGTCCAAAGCGTCACGCGACGGAAGATTGTGGGTTCGCTGTTGAGTTTTCATTAAAATCATTTATACAAAAGCTATATGGTTCCAATACGTGCATAACTTTAAAATATTTTAGCACCTACAGGGCGATTCGTAAAAGTAGGGGGAGTATCAACTTTTTTATTTTAAATGTATATCATTACATTTTTGGATAGCCTAATGAATAAGCTTTTGAACGATGTATACATTTGTACATATAAAATGCAACGTTGCCAAGTTATTTAACAAAAATGTATTTTTTTCCTAAATGTAAGGTTAGCAATAATAATTAATTCTTGGTTTATTATTTGAGTTGAGACAAATTCGTTCAGGGATATAATTAAGCTAGGTATAGGCTTTGAAAAGTTGTAAGTTGTAAACGTTTTATTGATATATTGAATAGGGGAGAGAAGGCTCCGTGTGCATGTTCAACGTACATCAATTCTCTTATTTCAAATGGAACACCCTGTATATTTTGATATGGGCGAATAGTACTCTTAAAGACCTAACTTTTATCAAAATACATTGATACCCCTAAAATTTATAGTTTTTAAAATATTTCCATTTTTTTAATTTTTCTATAATTATTTTATAACGTAACGATTTAATAGAGTGCCATGATTTCAAGTCACAATACCAGATTAGTAATAGTAATAATTAATTTTATTAAGTATTTTTAACAATAAACTAAACAATGTATATTGAAATAATAAACAAACAACAAGAACAAGAAGTAGGTAAGTCAAACATATGCACTTAAAAAAATTATAAATAAGGTTCAAACAAGCCTCCTCTTTTCTCAATGCACTGATTCAATCGTTGTCTGTAGGAACGTTGTAAAGTATGCAACATTTATTGAGTTACATTACGAAACGCTTGTTGAATTCTTTCCCACATATTTTCTGCAGTAGTCGGGGATGTTCTAAAACTTCATTTTTAATGTAGCCCCATAAAAAAATAGTCCATGAAAGTCAGATCGGGTGATCTAGCTGGTCACCTGATAGGTCCATAACGACCTATCCAACGATCGGGAAATTGAGGATTTAAAAACTCCGTCACATCACGAGCCGAATGTGCAGGAACGCCATCTTGGTGGAACCATATTTCCTCATTAGCGCATGGAATGTTCTCTTCAATCCATGGTAGCACGTTGGTTCGCAATAAATTTAAATAATTTACTGCATTTAAATTGTTTTCAAAAAAATAGGGTCCTAATAATCTGTTGCCAATAATACCAGCTCAAACATTGAGACTCCATCGATGATGATTGTTTCTGTATCCAATTATATGTGGATTTTCCATGGCGTAATAATGACAATTATGTCTATTTACAAAATAATTGTTATGAAAAGTAGATTCGTCTGTCATCATAACTGTATTGAAAAAATTACGTTGTTGTAATCCCCAACGACAGTAATTTAATCTATTTTCAAAATCATGTTCATCCAATGCCTGGTGGAGTTGGATCTTGTATGGATGGTATTTATATTCATTAATTATATTTTGTATTGTTGATTTCTGTAAGTCATGTTCCACTACAATTTTTCTAATACTTATTTGAGGGTTTTCTTGTATAGCTTGAAGCACCACTAGTTGAGTTTCCTCGTTGTTTACAGGTTTTGGACAATTGTTCTTTTTATATGCAATCGATCGTGTTTCCTCAAATCTACTTTTTAAATTCTCAAAAACTCGTTCATCTGGACAACGTGCATCGGGAAATTTTTGTTTATAAATTCTAGAAGCAAGTAAACCATTACCTTGGGCTCCTCCTATTATGTAAATCATTTGAATTAATTCGTTCTTCGTATATTTCATTTTAAAATTTAGAGTTAACTTCTCTTAATTCAAGTTTTCTTCTAAGTATAAATGTAGTGAAAAAGTAGTTTTGAAATAAATCAAGTTAAAATATACCTAATTGACATATTAAAATTTTGTTTTATTGTTTTTAAATCATGGCACACTATTAAATCGTTACGTTATAAGATAATTATAGAAAAATGGAAAAAACTATCAATTTTAGCGGTATCAATGTATTTAGATAAAAGTTAGGTCTTTAAGAGTACTATTCGCCCATACAAAATATACAGGGTATTTTATTTGAAATAAGAGTTTCACACGGAGCCTTCTCTTCCATATTCAATATATCAATAAAACGTTCACATCTTTTCAAAGCCTATACCTAGCTGAATTATATCCTTGAACTAATTTGTCTCAACTTAGATAATAAATCAAGAATTAATTTTTATTGTTAACCTTACATTCAGTAAAAAAATACATTTTTGTTAAATAACTTGGCAACGTTGTATTTTATATGTACAAATGTATACATCGTTGAAAAAAGCTTACTCATTAGATTATCCAAAAATGTAATGATATACAGGGTGTTCCATTTAAAATAAAAAAGTTGATACCTCCCTACTTTTACGAATCACCCTGTAGGTGCTAAAATATTTTTAAGTTGTGCACGTATTGGAACCATATAACTTTTGTATAAATGATTTTAATGAAAAATCAACGTTGAAGCCACAATCTTCCGTCGGGTGACGCTTTGGACACCCGGTATAGACCTTTCGCGCTGCCGTATAGGCAAGTCTATACCCAGAGGATTACTGCGAAGGTTCACCTATTCAATATTTTAATGAAATAAATAGTGTTGTTTTGTTTCTATCACTTATGGGGGTAGGGATCACTTAACGTAAAAATTAGCAATTTTATCAATTATATTATTAAATTCGCGAATTAAATAAATTTGTTAATATTGGAAGCACCAAATTTTGTGTAATTTTTTTTTATGTCTATTTACAGGGGAGTATGTGATAAAAGCAGATTTAGATCAGCCTCTGTCTGTGGCAAGCTCCGAACCTTCTTGCGACTTACCACTTGAAGACTTAGCATTACCTCTTCCAGAATTTTTATTGGAAGAAGCCCTTCAACTCGTAGGTTTGGATGACGATATTCCTCAGGTAAAATTTTGTTGTGACTATACACTAGAATCTGATAATTCCTGTTTTTCTCTTAGGAGTGCGTTAATGTTAAAGAGATTGAAAACTTTACCACTGAAACTGGTATATTACAACGATCAAATCAAGAAATCGATGCAACAGGATCTTCATTGGTATCGCTACCTCATGTTAGTCCTACAGGTCCTGTAGGTACGGATACTGACACCAGCGCCGTTAACAACACTACTGAAGATTCAACAGCAGCTTTAATAAAGGATCTTGAGACAGACGACGATCTCGACATTTTATCAGAAATGATTCAAACACCACAATTCCACCCCTCTCATCATAGAGCTTTCCAGGTAATTATTCAAAAGACAAATTTGGTTTATTTAGCCGTGAATTAAAAAAAAACATTATTTGAAATTGAAGGTTAACATATAGAGAAGGGGGGAACGCATGTAATATTATTTAATCGGTTTCAAGCAGTTAACATCACGTTTATTATATGTAATGTTTTGTTTTTGGTATCTTCTGTTAATATCTTGTTTCTTTTGTTGGGTTAATTAAGTTTTAACAGCGATGCATCATATATTTTTGTCTTACAAGTACTTGACTGGTAAGTAAGATTTTATCAAACATTTTTTTTAATCCATGGGTTTAAGAATTATTATTAATGAATATAAAACTATAATTTGAATTTAACATAAGATGTTTGGTAATTAACTGTGATTAATTACGACCTTATTTTTAATTAACCGAAAATTTGCTAAAAGCAATTATTTTAAAAAATGAACTAAATTGTTAAAAAATTTACTCGATATGGATGCTTCAACAATGAAGTCCTTGAATTCTGGTAATCTCTTCCTATTTGAACATCACGTAATGTAGTAATCTACTGAAAAACATATAATCATTATATAATTCTTTTGTATTTAAGTATCTATATATGTAATTAAAGAATTTTTTTTGTAACTATTTCATTAGGTACTCTTGTACTTTAATTTAAATATATATATATATATATATATATATATATATATATATATATATATATATTACTTTTTCTATTTTATGTACTTTTGCGTATCAATTTTTTCAAAAAATCTAGATTACATCACAGTGTCATTTCAATCGCATGAGAAAAATATTCCCGTTTTATAATTAGGTAAATGACAACCGTATCAAGGTTTTCAAATTATAAGTTTCAGATAAAATAAACATTGTTAATTTACTATGCATCATATGTTCAATTGGATAATGTATATCTTCATCAAATTACGCAAATATTTACTTCATTTTTTAATTCCACAATGAAGATGGCAATTCAATGGCAGTAGCGACAATCTTTTCACGCTATTAAAAAAAAAAGAGCAAACCTTAAAATTGTAGTGAATGAAGGCACACTGATGAACGGAAATTATGTTTTTAATTTTAGATTTCTCCATTTGTTAGAGAAGAGAGCTTTCGTGCCCTTTTGAATTGACACTGTTGAACAGAGTCTGCATATGTTACAGCATATGGCGAGTTCATTAAAGAAGTTACAAAACACAATAGATACAATACCAAATAAAATAATAGTTCATATTTTATTGTAAAATATTTATCGCTACACTTCAATTATAATTTTTTTTTATATGAAATTGTATAAATAATGTTTTGTAGCGTTTTTATTTGAAACTAAACGTAGTGTATTATTACAAGTAAAACACTAGGTTTTCTTAATGCACAAGGTGAATAAAAACTAGAATGAATCTAACGTTCACGTGTGTTTTCTTGTATATCGTCGATGACACCCAAGAATGATGTAACTCCATTGGATACAATTTTATAAACAGTGGTGTTAAACATATAATATTAAATATCCTAAATTTGCCATGTTACATCAGCAGGCAACATTTTTAGAAAAAATCTTTAATAACATATTAACTGGATTTTTGAAGTAATAAACGCTTCTTGACAAGCAGAAAACCACATACAATTTTTAGTTAACGTATTCAGACTAACGAAACATTTTTTATAAACCTACGATACCTAAGTGCCATTTCTACTAATCCGCGAACTTCAGTAACTAAAGTAGAAGTAGGAAGATTTTTTTTTAATCGTTTGCTTCTTTCTTCGGGCATTCTTCTTTGTTCTTGGTTTCCTTCCATATTGATCTTCGGACAGTTTAGGGATCTTCTCCCTCTTCAGTCCTGGGTTTTATGTGTTTGTGTAGTGTTTTATTTATGTATTGTAAGTGGTAACAATTTTGATGTTTTTACTTAGTGGGGGAAAAATGTATATTTTGCATGTTTAATGTGAGTGTAATGTGTTCTATCATAGGATGAGTAGAAGTGTCCGTTTTCTCTTTGAGGATTTGTTGGTGGGTGTTATCTTAGGATGTAAGGAGTGGTGTCGAGGAGTTCTTCGAACTCCTCTGGTAGGTTGTCTACTTGTTGTGGTAGGAGTGTTGGGAGATGTTTAAATTTGGTTTTGGGTTTTCGTGGTAGTCGGGGTTTGTTGGAGAATGGGATTAGTAATATTTGTTTAGTGGTGTATTTGGTCTGTCGGTTATTTGTTGAATGTTGACGTGTTCTGTGGTTAATTGGTTAGGGTGTCTGTAGTGTAGTTTGCGTATGGTGCGTAGTATTGCCCTTTCGCAGGAGGCGAGGATTGGAGTTGGTTGGTTTCAGGGATGCGTACAATGGTCGCGGTAATCGAGTATTGGTCGGATGCAGGTTTTGTATGTATGTTGTAGGGTTTTGGGGTGACAACCTCTGACGTTTCCTCGCAGCATTTTCAATAGTGATGTTCGGTTGCGTACCTTATTGAGAGCGCCGCTAGCGTCGGGTTGCCAGTGCAGAGTTCAGGGAATATGATGCCTAGGTAAAAATTACTGTGTCTTCTAATTCTTTTGTCCGCGTAAGGTCAAGTTGATGTTGTCGGAGGTTTGTCTAGCGAAGTTGGATAGTTTGGGGTGTCTAAACAGTATTGTGTGTGTCTTGCTGGGATTGATTGTTAATCTCCTCCGGTTGGCCCAGTCGGAGAAGTGGTCGAGTTGTTGTGTTATTAGTCTATTTGCGCCGTCACTGCCCATACTGGTCGCCCAGAGAGCAGTGTTGTCGGCAAATTGGGCCACGGTTATTTTTGGGTTGGTATTTTGGGGGATGTCGTAGGTGTAGATCGTGAATAAAATGGGCGCCAATGACGATCCCTGCGGAACGCCGCGGTCGGGTGAAGTATCGCGGATGTATAGGAACCTATTCGTACCTTCACACATCTGTCAGATATGAGAGGAGTCGAACGAATGCGGTCGGAAAACCTAACTGTCTTAGTTTGTGTAGTAGTCCTATGTGCCATACTTTGTCGAATGCCTCCTTGATGTCCAGGAACACTGCCAGGCAACAGTCTCCGTTGTTTAAGGCTTTAGAGGATTCCGTCCGAACGGACTGTTGGGTAGGATGTCGTTGGCTTCGAGATGTTCTCTTGGCCTTTGGGAGAGGATTATCTCTAGACATTTGCCCATACAACTTAAAAGGGAAATCGGTATGTAGGATGAAGGTTGGGAAGGGTCGGATCTAGGTTTGAGTATCATGACAGTAGAAGCGGACCTTCATTCCGTCTGGAAATAGGATAGGGTAAGGCATCTGTTATATATTCGGGTTAACTGTCTAATGGCGTTTTGTGGTAAGTTCTTTAGTATTTGTCGATTAAGTCTGTCGGGTGTGGTGAGAACGTCTTACAGGTTAAGGTCGAACAAGTCAGCTTTCTCCTGGTCCGAAACTACGAGGTTACCTTGAGGGTTAATTAGGTGGAAATTTTGTTTTGCTAGAACCTTAAATTTGTGCCAAAATTTAAGGCCTTCACGGTAGTCGAGTTTGGCTGTTTCTTTAACCCTTCACTGCGCAACGTATTAAATATGAGACGGCACGTCATTTTCTTTAAGAAACGTAACTAAAATTGATATATGTGTTCGAAGCGCATTGTATCATATTTACGACACCTTCATACACTCGTTACTTAAGGACTATTTTCACTTTATCCGGTTTGTTGGCGTTCGTGAAACTTTGAATCTGCGCATTCTGCATTCTGTCTTTTTGCAGTAAACACGTGCTAATATTCGTACGCTTTAATTGTTCTAATTTTGTTATAAATCATAGTCTTTCATTGTGAAATAATTTATAAAGGTAACATCTTCATTTTCATATAAAACAAGGGTGATTTACTGCTTTATTTTTCGGTAGATATCTTGTATTTCTTGGATGTTTCAAATTCGAGACAGCGTTTTGAGACATGTCTTCGAATAGAAAATTTCTAACGCAAGCTGAATTCGGAGAATGCATAGCACATTTATCTGATAGTGAGGATCACTTTGATATTTCCGATGCTGATGAAGATGAATTTGATTGGGAACATATTCCTATTGAGTTTGAAGATGGCGTTGTGTTATTTGAGGAAGAGGAGCAAAGTAATACTGAGGACGTAGAGGCAGAAAACAGTGCAACAACGGCAGGCGATAAAGAACCTGATAAAAATGAATGTAATGAATACTCTGAAAGTTCAACTGCGAGTAGCCAAATTGAATCTAATAAACGCAAAAAAGATAAGAAGTCTAATATCTTATGGAAGAAAAGAAATTTAGTTTTGGATGACCAGGCTAAACGATTCAAGGGAAATGATCGACTTAGACTAAATTCGAAAAATTTAGATACGCCATATTCTTTCTTCACATGTTTTTTCGATGACCAACATATATATATATATATATATGTATATATATCGTTCATATGCCTAACGCTAGATCTTTCTGGAGTAGTAAATTGGGTTTTACTTAAATAAAGGAAACAATTCTTAGTGGTGTTAGTGCATTTTCGTACAATTTTGAGGTGTATATTGGTGCAGAGAATAATCCGGAGGCCAGATTACCAGAGGATCCGGATTTAGGTGCCGCCTCCAACACTGTCGTACGTTTGTGTAGATCTGTACCCACTAACCAAAATTACGTAGTATACTTCGACAATTACTACACTTCGCTTCCTCTTTTGTCATTCTTGGCGTCGAAAGGTATATTTGCTTTGGGAACTGTTAGAAGGAATCGAATTTCTAATTGCAAGTTACTTCTGACGATGTCATGAAAAAACAAAATCGTGGCAGTTCTTTTGAATATGTTTGTTATTTTGATGGTGTACAAGTTACATCTGTTTCTTGGAAAGGCAATAAAAATGTTTTATTATTATCAACTTTCACAGGGGAACTGCCAAAATGCATCGTAAAACGATTTGATAAAAAGCTAAAGAAAACTGTGGAGGTCAATAGTCCTAATCTCGTATTGGAGTACAATAAACATATGGGAGGAGTTGATATCTTGGATAACCTTATTGGTAGATACAAGATAATTATGAGAAGTAAAAAATGGTACATGAGGCTATTTTATTATCTATTAACTTTGACTATGGTAAATGCACGGCTGCTTTACAAAAGAGCTGCTGCTGAGATAAACCAGAAAAAAATGCTGAAATTGGCAGAGTTTAGAGCCGAAGTGGCTGACTGCCTATGCAGGATTGGAAACCCAAGACCATCTGAAAGAGGACGACCTTCAGATGTTGAAGTCAAAATTGCAGAAAAGAAGAAACGATCTGCTACAACTTCTTATATCCCGCCAAAGGATTTCAGGACATGATCAGTCTCATTGGCCCTCTTATTGTGAAACCCGACAACGTTGCAAATTTCCAAGTTGTAAGCATTGTCCGCAGATAAAATGCAGTAAATGCGATGTATATTTGTGTCTTAACAAAAAAAACAAGTGTTTTACTCAATTTCATGTAAATTAATCTTTGACTACTGAAGTGACAAAACCTTAATAAAAGCGCTTTTTTGTCTCAAATTTAAGACAACTAAATTTTGTTTTTTTTTTGTTCTTAAAACTCATTAAAGATTTTTCATGAAAACTAGCTAAAAATTTTTCTTGTGCGTATGAAAAATTGCGCATTGAAGGGTTAATCCAGTTTTCCTGGGTGTATTTGTTGGTCTCTAGTCGGATTAGTGCGTTTAGTTGGTTGTACTCGATTTTAAGTATTGGGTCCCTGATTTTCAGAAATCGACGGTATATCCGTCGCTTTTCATTAATCAGGAGGACGATGCGGGGGGGGGGGGGGGGGTTCCGTGATATGTCGATTACTTTTGTGGGGATTGCTGTATTGGCTGCATCGGAAATGAATTGGGTTAGTCCTCGTATAGTTCTGTATATGTCGTCGGTGGTATTTAGGGGTAGGCCCGGGAGGTTGTTGGGGATGCGTTGTTGAAACGTATTCCAATCGCCGTTGTGAAAGTTCCTGCGTGTGACAGTAGTTTGTGTTGGGAGAAGTGGGGGGCCTAGGGATATCTTGACTAGTAGGGGAAGGTGGTCTGATGTTATTGTTGCGCCGAGGTGTCAGTTGTCGTCGAAGTATTGTGTCATTCGTTCGGAGCATATTTTGTGGTCGGGTATTGAGTAGCCGTTATGTCCGATAAAAGTGGGGTAGATGTTCCTTATTCTTAATAATGATAGACTTAGTAGTTTGCTCGTTAGTATTTATCCGTTCGGGTTGTCGGTCGTGTCTCCGAATTGTTGGTATCTCGCGTTTAGGGCACCGAGTAGTACTGCATTGGGGATCTTGGCTTTGTAGTGTAGCACTGGAGAAGAAAGGTTGTTGTGTCCGGGAGGGTTACAATAGCAGAAGGCTATTATTGGAGACGAGGGAAGGTGGACCGTTGCAGCTACACATTCTAGGTGTTGAAGGTGCGGCGGTAAGATGTGGGAATCATATAGGTATCGGGTGTGTATAAGGAGTGCAGTACCTTGTTCACTCCGGTCGGGATTGTTGCGAAGGTAAGTAGGAATATTAAAAACAGCTGATATCTTATGAGAATCAACATTTATTCCGCCGCGATTGACTATGGCCAATATTAGGTCTGCATGAAACAATCTACTTGGGATCTGTTCCGATGATTTGTCACCCAAATACGGTTCGATATCCGGAATTCGATGTATTAGATGCTGAAATGTTGCGGGGGACTTATAAAGGCCAAGTCGAATGCTATTAAAACGAATCATCTAATATGTAAATTAAATTTATTTTATATCAAGGGTGTTATAAAAATATTTATATTTCAAAATAAATAATATTAAGTATCCATACTTTGATATGTTACATCGGCAGCTAAAGATAACGCGTTAGGCAAATTTTTTAGAAAAAAATTTTTAATAATATATTACGTGTACATTAAACTAGATTTTCTTTTAAAGTAATAAACGCTTCTAGACAAGCATAAGTTCACTTACAAGTAGCGTTCTTTTTAGTTAACATTCAGACTAAAGAAAATTTTTTTGTAAACCTACGATACCAACTTGCCATTCCTACTAATCTTCAGTAGCTAAAGTATTTTTCAACTAGGATTCCCTTTTCGGATTAGCGCTTTATATTAGTAAACGCAAACCTTTTGTCTGTTTAAATTGTGGTTGTACTTCTAAACAACAGAAACGTAGGATTTAAGGCGATAGATAAATTGCTTCAAGCACACAATAAGCATTAGACTTACACCGCTCATAACTTCATAAGTATTGAGTCTGATAAATGTGTACTATGCGTTAGCCTACTGATTTTTAAGCTATTGTATTGTTTTATGGAGACAAGCGCCCAATCCACGCAGTGTTTATATCACAAAAGAGACTGATTAGAATAATGTTTAATGTACCACTTAAAATCGTGTCCTTTTTCATCAAACATGGACATGATTATTAACGTTACCTTCAATTTATATATATATATATATATATATATATATATATATATATATATATATTATATATATATATATATATATATATATATATATATTAAATATGTTAAACAAAATCTGCATGTGTTTAATGAAAATTCAAACCAAAAATTATCCACACGGACAAATACCATCCACAAGATATCCCGCGAAACGAATTAACCGTGTTTTAAAGACTAGCTAAGGACATACGATAAAGATAATCATCTAAAATGGGACAAAGAGGTTTCAAAAATTGATTAAGCTATTTGCACGTCTTAATGATAATAATAATAAATTACGCATATTAACCTGTATGTATAGAATGCTCGTCGTAGAAAAAAAATGCGGTGGTCTTATTATGGCGTTCTCGCCTCTGAACACCAAGAAAGACTTAGCTTTCTTGGTGTTCAGAGGTGAGAATGCCATGATAAGCATGCATTTTTTTTCTACGACGAGCATTCTGTACATATATACTGGTGGGGTTATGTTAGCAGTTTTGTTAATAATCAAATTTTATTGTAATTAATGACTCAAGTTTTGGTACTGCGCGTGAAAGAATCTGGTATTAAGTGGTTTTTTCCTCTGGATGATAAATAATATCAAACTGATATTGCTGTAACTTAATAGCCCACTGGGTTAAGCGACCAGAAGGGCTCTGCTTTTATAAACGTAAATTTCGATCCTTTTATGTAAGGACGAAACTTGTCAATTGAGACAAGTACAGCCAAACACCTCTTTTCGGTAGCATAGTAACGTCAGTCTAATTTGTTTAAAAGACAGTTGATATAGCTTATTACTTTCTCACCCCTCAGGTGACAGTTGGTTAAGGACGCTCGTAAACCATAATTTGACTTCCGTTTGAATTGTAAATCGAATTGAAAAATTAGCAATCGACAACCTACGTATAATCTCTCCCAATACTTGATACTAGAAATATATATATATATATATATATATATATATATATATATATATATATATATATATATATATATATACAGGGTGGACCACCACTAACGCGTCGGTCTCTAGCACCCAAACGACTGAATTTTTTCAAAATCTGTTTGGGCGAGAATATGTAAGCCTTCTAGGACTACAATCTAAAATTAGTTTGATTTATACAGGGTGATCTACAAACTTGTTACTTATCAAAGTTATATTTTAAATGGAATACCCTCCTTTTTAATTTTTTTTTGAAATAAGGTGAAAAAATAAGGTAGACTTTCATTAGAGTTCCTAAACCTTATAGTTTCCGAAATATTTAACATTTTTTGAAAATGTAGGGTTGTCAAAAAATTCAAGTATTTTTCGATTCAGAAAAGATGAGACAATCTAATCTAGGTCATCATAATAAGGATATTTGGAAGTACGTATTCTGTTGTTTATTGTTTCAAATCATAATTTATAAAATACAAAGAATAACGCGTAAAGTTAACAAACTTCAAAGTTATTTTAAATACAACGCCCAAGAAATTTTTGTCGGAATGGAATAGTCTTTTGACAATAGTTCGAACTGTATTAGGGTTCCCTTTACCTAACTTCGATACTTTTCGAGGAATTAGTGTATTTGTTAGATTTTTAGAAATCACGCCATTAACTCATGTCGATCAGTTAGAATTCTGTGATTTACAAAGGTTACAAATGTGTTAAACGGTTTTTGGTTTATTAAGGTTATCAAGGTTATACGGTTGCTGGTCTTGAAAAAGACCGTTTTACATTATGCACCGAGAGCCTACTGCTGGATTTGTCACTACAGTAAATGTTCAAACTGATGACCGTCTTCTTGAATGCATAGTCTAATTGTTTCTTCCAAATTTTGTCTGACTTTTCTTAACATATCTGGAGTAATTGTGTCCACCGCATTTCTAATTCTCTCTTTCATATTGTCTGCAGTAGTAGCAGGAATATTGTAAACAATATTTTTAATATATCCCCATAAAAAGTAATCCATTGGAGTAAGACAAGGCGATCTTGGTGGCCAATGACATGGTCCGTTCCTTCCAATCCATTTATTAACAAATATTCTAGTTAAATAATTTCTAACTCTAGGATCAAAGTGTGCCGGTGCCCCATCTAATTGTAGCCACATATTCCCTCTAATGTTCAACGGAACGTTTTCGAGAAGTGTCCAAAAGTCTCGCTTTAAAAATCTCAAAAATGCTCTACCATTTAAATGACCATTGAAAAAGTATGGTCCAATTACCTGATCTCCAATAATTCCTGCCCATACGTTTATGCTCCAACGATTTTGGCGGTCAACAGTATTAAAAGCATGCCTATTCTCGGTATCATACTAGTGAAAATTATGTCTATTTACCAAACCGTTGTTCTGAAATATTGATTCATCAGTAAACAAAACGAAAGTTAAAAAATCTTGTTGATCTCCTATTTTTTCAATTGCCCGCAAACAGAAATCTATTCGTTGTTGAAAGTCATTTCCATACAAATTTTGATGAATTCCTATGTGATAAGCATGAAATTTGTGTTTTTTGAGAACTCTTCTCACACTTCCTCTACTTAAATCTGTTTGTCTAGCAATTACTCTAGTACTAGTGTGGGAATTTTCAGCGATAGATCCTAATACTAAAAACTCACTATCTTCATTGCCAGTTACCGGTTTACTTTTGTTAGGTTTTGGATAGGCAGTGTTACCTGTGGCTCGAAATGTTTGTAAAAGCCTTTCGAAAGCTCTCGTATCAGGATGGTTGCGATCAGGGTACTTTTGGGCATAAACCCTGGAAGCCAAAAGACAATTTTCATGTCATTCTCCTATGGTCAACACCATATCCACTCTTTCTTGCACTGAATATTTCATAGTAATGAAAAAATCATCAATAGTTATAAACACTGTCGTATTTTGAAATACGTCAATATGACAGAAATGTTTATAAATCAAAGAATCAAACTGATCGACATGAGTTAATGGCGTAATTTCTAAAAATGTAACAAATACACTAATTTCTCGAAAAGTATTGAAGTAAGGTATAGGGAACCCTAATACATTTCGAACTATTGTCAAAAGACTATTCCATTCCGATAAAAATTTCTTGGGCGTTGTATTTAAAATAACAAAGATTTTTAACTTTGAAGGTTGTTAACTTTACGCGTTATTCTTTGTATTTTATAAATTATGATTTGAAACAATAAACAACAGAATACGTACTTCCAAATATCCTTATTACGATGACCTAGATTAGATTGTCTCATCTTTTCTGAATCGAAAAATACTTGAATTTTTTGACAACCCAACATTTTCAAAAAATGTTAAATATTTCGGAAACTGTAAGGTTTAGGTATAGGGAACTCTAATGAAAGTCTACCTTATTTTTTACACCTTATTTCAAAAAAAAAATTAAAAAGGAGGGTATTCCATTTAAAATAATATAACTTTGATAAGTAACAAGTTTGTAGATCACTCTGTATAAATCAAACTAATTTTAGATTGTAGTCCTAGAAGGCTTACATATTCTCGCCCAAACAGATTTTGAAAAAAATCAGTGGTTTGGGTGCTAGAGACCGACGCGTTGGTGGATCTAGACTTCTAAATACGCGTTATCATCAAACTTAATATCATCAGAAAACTGGAGTAAGGCATTTTTCGGCCTCTAGCTTAAGTGTATTTCTAAAAGATTAGGTAATGATGAACGTCCACGTCAGAAGTAAAATCTACACAGGTCAATTCGTAATGTTGTTCTTTCTGTGCCAATCTGCTTGACAAAAAGTCAATACCAAAAAAATAAGAGATAAAGTAATTGGGTGCCACAAGTTTGTTACCGAGAAAGATATAGTACTTATATCGTAGAGTAGTCCTAACAACTAAAAAGATAAATTAGTGCCATGTCTAAATTCCTCCTCAACGAATTGCACAAACCTGCACGAAAAAATTTTAAACGAACACGAACAATAATGCAATGTTTTGATGACCTTTGGCAAGCAGATTTGGCTTAATTTAACACATATGTCAAACATAAGGCTATAAGTACATATTAGTAACTATCGACTGTTTTTCGAAATGCTTGTGGACTAAAGGATTAAAAACGAAAACAGATCAAGAAGTTGCCATGGCCATGCAAACAATCTTCAAAATAGGCCGAAAACCTAAAAATTTGCAGACAGGTTCAGGAAAAGAATTCTACAATAAGCATTTTACTTAACTAATGTAGCGTGATGGATTCAATCATTACTTCACCTACATCACAAAACGGCTGCAATTGTGGAACGTGTTATCAGAACCATTAAGTGTACACTATATAGGACGTTTAGTCTACAAGGTTAATATAAATGGATTGATGTAATTGAGACTGAAACGACAGATTATAACAATGGTTAGCATTGAACGACTGGAATGAAGCCCAAATATATTCCTAGTTTTCCCATGGATGAAACTTATAGCTGATGTTTTGTTCTAACAATATTTCAAAATATGGAGGCACTTATAATTAGCATAATATATATGTACTATCGTCTAAGATTCTATCTATTTCATTAAAAGTTAAGGAATTGAAACCTTTATTGGCACACAATTTCATAATACTTTTAATGGTATTATATCTATTTTAATTTTTTTATCAAATAATGTCTTAACAATAACTTCATTTGTACACTTAGAATTTATAGCACACAGTTAAAACTCTCATAAGGAATAACCAATGTTGTAATATATT
Organism: Vesta saturnalis; assembly: GCA_036346205.1. Taxonomy (NCBI): domain Eukaryota; kingdom Metazoa; phylum Arthropoda; class Insecta; order Coleoptera; family Lampyridae; genus Vesta; species Vesta saturnalis. The sequence continues at coordinate 865,754 of JARFJB010002093.1, forward strand.
CAGTACAAGTAAATAAATTCAGGGAGCACTTCACATCAAAGAACGCTTTAGGTACTTTCTGTACATTTGATCACTACTGTACCATAGTTCTTTCTGCAATTTGTTTTCAAGACTGCTCATAATGATAAAGTTGTTTTCTGAAACAGAAGAGGAATATTAAATGCTATGTAAAGTTATATCCCCAAGGTCTTGTATCAGTGAAATTAAAATTTAGTAATCGTTTATCATCGTAAGGATAAAATATTACTTTTTCTGTTTTATTGTAAACACGTCATGTTTCTTTGACCTTATCAAATGTTGATATCGCTTCATTACGTTGCCATCAAATAAAACATGTTTATAATCGTTTATCGTGATCTGTTTGGCACTTTCTTGGGATTTTTTACAACTTTTTCATCAACAGTGTAAGCATACATGTTTGCATGCAGTCCTACAAATTCTAACAAAATTTCATTGCCTTGATTTTCGTCTTTCATTAAGTGTGGAACTTCCTTATTTGCTAACGGAATTCCAAAGATATTGTCGGGACTATAATCAGAAGTATCGAATTTATCAATGACTTCTTTAATAATTTGATAGATATCAGCAACTGAAAAGGCGTATATGAGAGCTTAGCATTATTAGGACACTTAGATAGCGTGTAACCATTATGAAAAATTGTATAGAAAGTTTTTGAAACCTGCATATATAAGTTTATTTAAATGTACTTCTATCTTATTCATTTGAATGATAAGCATATCATTGTTAAATATTGTATACCTATGAAAATTTGGTTTTGATATGTAAGCACGAGCACTATAGAGGCCATCCAATTTCGTTACTAAACGTATGTCCTTATATTTACGAACATTTTCCATCAGTTTACTAAAACACTATTAATCATTAATTTATAAAAACTTGTCAAATTCATTTTGAGATTGCTGGCGCATGTTATTTCAATCGATGTGTTTTGTTAACCACGCGAACTGCTTACAACGTAATACACGGTGTATTTTTCTGAATAATCAGAATGGTTTATTAAATCCAAAGTTTCAAAATTAGCTTCATCCACAAAACAAAAGTCACCAAATGGTAGAAATTTTGACATGGCGGCTCCACATAAGTTATTTACATCGTAGTACATTAAACACGTTCTTTCAGAAGTGGGATCAAATTTGTCTCCCATGTACTTATTGTTAGCATACCGATTAGAACATTGAGACCTACCACCTATAATTCCTTTCTCACTAAGCATTAGCATATCAATGTTTGCAAGTAGTTTTAATTTTACTTGTGTAATTTTAAGCATAGCGTCGAATGCTAAACCGGGGGCCGTACAATAATGCAGGGGATCAAGTTTGTAAGTACTTGAGCAAGTTTGACGAAAATTTTCGAAAGGGTCAGCTAAAAGTAGAACATCCGTTGTTAGATACAAATCTGAGTATTCATCTAACTATTTAATGAAATTTGGTCCATGCGCAAAACTGGCATCATTGATTCCTTCATTATTAAGGTGACTGTAAAACGCTTCTTGGAAGGGAAGCTGGTCTCACTTAATTTATCCCAGGTGGTAAGTATCAATATACTCATATGGAAACACACCTTTCCGAACTAGTAGAGAAAATTCTTCATAATTGTTACAATTAGCTCTGGTAATATTTTTTTTTTACAACTTTCCAAATGGTTTGACAACTTTTCAATACTACTACTCATAAATTTGAAAGAGTCAATAAATCTAAACTGAATTTTAGTGCCTTCTATTACTTTCGCGAAAGAGATGTATCTCTCTTTGTTTATAGGCAGCAGTGAAATCAAACCGGCAACAGTAGCCTATTCCCTAATTATGAAATGTTAATCATAACCTGATCAATTATGAAATACTACAGGCAGAATATGCGAGTATTTATAGTTTAGGTTACATTTCTGATGTGGTTCTCCCCGAAAAACTACAAAATGGTTATGACAAAAACATATCTGCTTCTGTAGGCAACCTAGCAGAGCATCGATTATATTGATGACAGTGAGTTACATGTTTTTGTAGTAGGTGATGTGAAAAAAAATGGTTCAAGTATCGGCAACAAATGAATTTCGTGTGCTTCTTATTCAATAGTTGTTCAGAAAAAAGATCAAACATATTTTTAATCCACACGAAATAATAATAATAATAATTTATTGCAAAGCACTTACATGTCAATGAACACCAAACAGGTATAAAAAAAAACCAGAACATTTGCATACTTACAAACTATACATTTACTCACAAACATATTAATATACCTAAATATGTTTTATTTATTTTTAGTAAAAGTTATATATGACTAGATTATCCATTCAGGCTAGACAGATCGTCACATAAAATTTCATCAACAGAGTAATAAGCTCTACTAACCAAGAACATTTTCAACTTTTTTCTTCAATTGCCTCCTATCAAGCTCTGTTATTTGTTTATATAGTCAGTTAAATAATTTTTGTGATATATACACTGGACCGTTTTGTGATTTAACTAACCTACAATAACTGATGGCTATGTTGTTTCTCTGTCTCGTATAGTGGTCGTGTACATCCGATTGTAGTTTGAAATTATTGAGATTGTCTTTCGCATATAAGATGCATTCTAGTATAAATATAGAGGGAAGCGTAAGCATATTTAAGTTTTTAAAAACTTCTTTACAGCTATCACGGTATTTTAGTGGGTATAGAATGATAAACTGTATTATTTTTTGCATTAATAACATCTGCAATAGAACCAGCGGCATGATAATTAGTAGAAAGTATTAAAAGATTTATACGCAAAGTATTAAAAGATTTATACGCTCCCGGTCACTATTTTGATTTTCACTTAATACAAATGGCAATATACCTTTTCCCCGAATGCAAAACAAATTAATGGAGAGGTTGTTTAATTTTTCAAATTTTTTACGTCATCTAGTTGAATGGGGAAGTGAATTGAATCATAATTTAAAATTGTCTAAAATGAGGATAGTTGTAAATTCTATCTGTATGATGTTGCATGGGATATAAAGCCGAAACAACAGGCCACAGGAAGCTCATCATTTTTAACATTTACTACCGCATGATTTACTGCTATGAAGTAAGGAACTAAAATTGCAAAGAAATTTGGGATCAATTGACCTTTCGAAAAGTTGCTAAATTTTTGGGAGTCACCTTAAAACTTGCACTTTGTACATTATCTTTACTGGCGTTTACCAAGAATATCTATTAACTCCTGTGCTTAAACTTGCTGAGATCATATGAAACACTTTCTCACATCTAGATTTGTTGATTTTAGATTATCTTACATGTATTAATTTCATAAACTTTTCTCACGTCAACTGGAATAAATTGTGAATTATTAAAACTACTAACGTACATACAGTGCAAGATTGCCTCGAGTGGGAGTCGAACCCACGACCACTACTTATCTAGAGTAGGGCTTTTAACCATCTGAGCTATCGAGGAAACTAGTTCCACTCAATTCAATCATAAACTGTATGTACCTTTCCAGTTTTGATGTTATATGGTAATTCATATATATTTATATAACCAGTCACTGTTGTGAAAAAACCTTTCCATATTCCAGTCTTGTGGGTCTGTATGAAACTTGAAAAATTCAAGCTTGCAGACACCTTGCCACAAAAGTGACTGGTTACACAAATATATATGAATTACCATTAAACAATTTTTAAATTTTATGCATATTGTTTCAAAAATTTTGCATTTAACTTGAGTATGAGAAAATGCCGAATTAGATAACCTAATTGTACGTAATTGCTAATAAAATTTTTAAGACAGATACATTAATATAAAACAAACATTCTAAAAAGGTTCTTTATTATAATACATATAAATTGAAACTTTTGAGCAGCTAGACGTTCATTTATCAGTGAGTTATCTACATAACTGATGTACTGAGAAACATTACCTCTATGGGCAATGCATTTTAAAATTACAAGTTTATTTTAACATTATAAGCTTGATTCATTATTACGTATAAATACACAGACACGTTAAAATGATTTATTTTTTGAAACGTCTTTCGCTAAATTTACATTTCACTTTTTTCTTGTATTTTTTCTTTTAGGCACGTATTTGTTAAGCACATATCAAATTAAAAATTTATATTCACACTGAATGTTAAGATATAGCTTCTTCATTTTTGATTCATTTCAAACACTTCTAAATCAAGCTTCAATTCATAAATTCTTTTACTAGATCTTTTGTAAATATGCAGTATCTTTTTTAAAACTCATTTTTAAAATAAAGGCTTCCTTGTCTATTATTTATACATAAAATATGTAAAAAAATTAAACACTAAAGGTTAAAAATTACACATTCTTTATTATTGTTGCTAACCTAAAGCTTCTTCATTTTCGTATTCATTTCGAACAACTCTAAATCTTGCTTTAATTATTTAATTTTTTTTTTATTAATTCCCCAGCCTCTTCGTTCTCTTCTATAGTTAATAGTTTGTCTTTAATTTCACGTCGTGTTCTGCGTAGTACTTCTCTCATTTTTGTTAACAAAACCTTACCATTTACTCAATCAAGCGCACCCAAGGAAGCCTTTTATTATAAATCTGCGTCCTTGAAACCACTAACCTTGAAAAAAGCACGTGGGCAAGGATGTAAACTTGAAAAATAATTGACAGTGCTAGGACACTTCGACAACCTTGACTCATTCTTTTAGTCTATACCTTGACCTACTTTTTAACATAGACAACAACCTGTGTTTGAAAGGCGTTTTCAAGTCACCACCAGAGAGCGAGTGACCTTGAACTGAGCCAGAACCGACCCTATATGACTACTAGTACCATTTAAAACTGTCCACATATTTGGCAAATCGCGAACTGGATCAAAGTGAAAAGAAGAATCCATCGTTAATTCTTTCGATTCGGTGATCCGGCTCTCAAGTCTAAATATAACCACCCCAACGCCTTCATCTAGCGCAACAGACACCGAAGATTCCTGGACGAAAATCACCTTCGAGTTAGACTACAGTACTGCGAAACGTTTGGCAACAGTTCGATAGACTGCCCGATGAAGAGCAACTTCAAAATCACATTTTATGGACTCTAAAGGAAATCACCATCTCCACAGATAAATGGAAGGCCGTCTTGGTTGGTGTTCCTCTGAAATCCATTATCCGATACCCGAAGATCTGAAAATTGACAATTGGACAACGGGAGTCCTTTTTATGATGCCCTTATCATCCCCGACCAAGTCAATGCGTACTTAAAAAAAAATGACTAAACTGCCGCAGTCTAAGATGGCCTATGCCGCAAAATATTACTCAACCCGATCCTCAGATTACTGATCGACATCTGCAATAGACGCATAACACCTCTCTACTTCCTGACGGACTAAATATCAGCTTCCAAACTGTACTCTGACCCTACCATACCCTCCTACTTTAGACCCTCTTAAGCTGTCTCGGAAAATGCTTTCAGCAGATTCTAGACTGGCGACTTAGAGGTCACCTACAAACGAATTTCTTCCTAACAGCTACTTCGTCTTCCGAACCGAACGTGTCACGATCTGTTGTTGAAGCTGCTTACAGAGACCACTAGAGGATAATGAAATTTGGCGGTTTTCTTTGTGATATTAGGCAAGCATACGACACGGTCTGGAAGGCCGAGCTCCTCGATAAAATCATTACGCTGTATGTCTTAGATCACTTTTCCAAATTCTTACTCCCGTACTTGACTAATCGGTCAGTACGACTTAAAGTAAATAATATCTTTTTCGGTGCATTTCAACTCACAGCAGGCGTACTGTCTTAGTCCCAATCCTATACGGCATCTTCGCTTTTAACAGTTACACAGTGCGAATTCTCTGTTGCGCAGCTTTCCGATGACACTGCCTTATGGGTAGTGCGAAACGGCCTCCCACCTTACATCAAAAACTCTTCGAAACTTCTCTAATTGGGAAAACGGGTAGAGTTTCCGCCAACCCAACCTCTTTCTACATTCTAACTACCATAATGACAAATTTTCTAATCTGATCGATCACAATGTTTCAATATTCCTCATCAATGAAAGACTTTCTCTTCCAACTTACCTAGGAATCCTTTTCACAAAAACTTTGCTCCCCGATGTACAAAGAACACTAGACAGGGTACGTAACCGAGCAAACCCAATTAACCCTTCTGGGTCGAATTAGAGGTTGCCACTCCAAAACACTACATCATGCCTACAAAACATACATTTACCATGTTGTGGATTTCCGAGCACCCTTAGGCACAAATATCAACCCTACTCGCGTCTCCTCTATTGCCTCCTGTGAACGCGAAATCCTAAGACGCATACACAGACTACCATACAAATACTTGAATAACCTTACAATACAACACGCAAACATACTACCCATTGCAGACAAAGGAACTATAGGTGCTCACAGAAGACGTCGGCGACTCATTTATAAATAGCACTAATGTTTTAAATACAATATAATACAACAATTTCTTTTCTGTAATTATTTATTTATCTACGCCTTTCAATACAGCATGTATTATTATCAAGAGAACATCTATAAGTAAAATAATAACTTATTATTTTATTTTATTTCAAACATTGGTTCTATTAAACATGGTGCTCTACGAAGTAAGGTTAAAGAATATAAATTTGACACAGTTCTTACCAGAGAGATCCTTTCCATGCACTGCAAATACCCTCACAGACACGGTAAAACCCAAACGTAAGTTTGCACACACCTCCACCTATTTTAACATAACTTCGTGATGACCTCCTCGAGGAAATTATGGAATCCTTAGGAACCACCCCCTATAAAGAACAACGCGTATTTCTTTTAACGGAACATCGCAACACCCACAATAGAAGAATGACCAACGTTGAAGAGGAAGTGGACGTCTCAACAGTTCACTATAAGCCACTATAAGCGTGAGCATATTAACAACAAAGGGAGAAAAATAATTATAACCCTACTACAGCTTAACTCATATAATAAGACTCGTCTCGTTATTTTTCGTCTTTTGGGCAGACCACGTGACACTGTTTTCTCATTTTAATTTAGTCTACGATACTCCATAGCTATAAGTCTACATTAGTTTCAAAGGCATTTGGTTTTCTCTAAAATGTAGAGGTCACTTGTGTGTGAAATGGTTGATTCTCACTATTTAAGATTTTCTAAATAAGTTGGTTAAAGTATGTTCTAAGATCCTGCAAAAGAGGCTGATAATTGAGACTATTTCTGGTTACAAAAACAGGTCTGTAAAACTGTGAAGTGGGTTTACTATTTATTCGCATAATTAAAGGCAATCGTATTTAAAAATGTATGCAATTTACAGACACACAATCTGTAGAAGAAAAGTTTCTATTTATCTAAATCAATTAACAACCATGCTTACTGACCCATTACTCAATTCCTGTCAAAGTTGATTTTATGGTGACAAACGACTTTCGGTGAATCCTTTTGTAATTTGTTGGTTTTCGTTGTCATGTTATCATTGTGTTTTCAACCTGTAAATATTTCTACCTGCTCCTAAACCACTTGAATACAATACAAAATTACCGAATTCTTAATGCAGGTGTATGGGGATGCTTTAACAATAAAAATAAAATGAAATTAAAACTTTTTCAAAATATTTCTGTATATTTAGTGATAAAATTTAATAAAAGCACACCTACTAAGTATTATTAATCTATTTCGAAAGAAACACGATACAATTGATAAATATTTTTATTAGAATTTTATCATTATCGAAAAAGGGGGTTGGTAATTATATAAAAGTTCTGCAGTAGAATGTGCATGTTGGTGCATATGTAAAGAAACGTCTGGAATAAATTATAAAAACCTTAATTCAAATATTTGCTTTTAGGTTTTTAAAGTGTATTTTTATACTTATATTTTGTTATATGTTAGAATAACAATTACAGTTATCGTGGTCAGTATTCTGTCAGAATTGCTTGAGATGTTACAACAAATTTACGAAATATGAAAAAAGATGAAAACGCAAACATAATCCTGCTATTAATATAACAGTTTGATAAACGTATAAAGCCCACTATGGAATCAATTTGGTGTAAATTAGTCTTTAACATTAAAAACATTATTATTAATATTATGATATGCAATCGATATTCACATCGAATCATAGAAAAGGCGTCGCAATACCATATGCTTGTACAGGACTTGACTGAATTTACTAAAAAATGAAAAATAGATACGTAAGTTGTTTTGGCTTAAATTGCACTTTTATAGTATTCACCAACGATAAGCAATAACATTTTAAATACCGAAACCTATTTAAACGGAGATTTTCTTCATGTCTATTGAAGTTATTAGAAACGTTCATATATCTCACTAGCTTCACGTTCTAAACGAACATAATAATGAGTTTGTCGTGACAATATTTCCATATTATCAAATTGATTGTCATGATTTAAATTATTTAAAGCACACTTAGCTACTGCAGATTTTTCTGGTTGACCTTTAGGTCACCTTAAATGTTCTTTAGTCTTTCTTGTAGGTTTAACCCTAAAATGCCCGTGTGGGGTCCTTCAGGTACCCCAATTTTAAATTCAAATATCTTTTCGAACATGTTAGCAACAGCGCCTTCAGGTATTTGTTTCTTAACGGTTGCTGCATTTGATTTCAGTATTGAACGAGACATCGAAAGGTGCGTGTTGAATGAGCAAGCAATTAAGGTAAGTGGGACCTCTAAGGTACCCTTACCCCATATGGGTGTTTACGGCACAAAATACGTATTTAAATTTATATTTATTTTTTTATAGTTTTCGGTTTAAAATGCGCCATTTACAACAAAAGGGGCCTTTGACACAAAAAGAACTCGAGGAAATGACGGGAAATGTTAATATTGACTCTTAGCTCGATTGATGAGAAAAAGAACTTTTTTGTCAACTGCAAACGTTTCTGAATCTGAAGATGAAATATAAATACAGAGCGAGGAAGATTCAGGTTCAGAACTTGTACATTTTGATTTGGACGATGACCAGTTAAACGTTCCTAAATATCTTGTAAAATCCGGTTTAAAAATGGAATAGCCGGCCCTTTCCTAGAAGTAGAAGATTATAAATAAATATAAATGCACGTCCAGGCATTACAAAATTCATTTTTTTAACTTGTTTTTGGGGAAGAACTGAAAGATGTTGTATGTATTCGTACAAATCAGGAAGCTTCTCGATGTTATAATGTCTGGAATGAAAAAATCCAACAAATCAGAAGGAATGAGTTACATTCAAGCGAGACGAGTTAGACTGCTTTTTAGGAGTTCTCATAGAAGCAGGTGCCTTGAGATGTACAAGGAAATCGACACAAGAAATAATAAATGTATCAATTTGTCGATCATTTTTTACGGCCGCTTTATTTCGAAATAGATTAAAGAAATTTCAGTGTTCTTGTGCTTTCATGAGAAATTGGCTAGAGCTGAGAGAAATGAAAAAGATAAATTAGCAGCTATACGAGAGCTTTGGGGCTTATTTGATGATAACTGCACAACGCCTTTTGAACCATATGAACATATTACGATTGACGAACAATTAGTTTTTTTCCGTGGAAATGCCCCTTCAGACAATATGTAAAATCCAAACGTGGTCGCTACGGAATTAAGATTTGGGCAGCTGCGGATGTTAAAACTTTATATCTCTGTAATCTACAAGTCTACACCGACCCAACCAAGGCTTTCGTGTAGTGTCATATTTCGTGAAACCGTATCATGGCACTTGGTGAGGAATTACAACAGACAATTTTTTTTGCCAGTGTCCCTTTAGCTGATTACTTGTTAAATACCAAACTTACCTTGCTTGGTACAGTTCGTAAGAACAAATCAGATACACCAATCCAACTAAATTTTGTCAAGACCTGTTCAATCATCACTGCTTGCATTTACGAAGGATTTAGCAATGGTTTCGTACATCCCAAAACACGTTGATGATGTTATCGCTCCAAAAACTGAAAATAAGCCCTACATGATATTAAACTACAACAAGACCAAGGGCGGGGTAGACAATGTAGACAAGCTTATTAGAGAATACACGTGTAACAGAAGAACGGCTCGATGGCCTTTCAAATTATTTATGAATATGGTTGACACTTTTGCTTTGAATGTCTTTGTATTATATACTGAAAAGTTCCTAATTGGAAAAAGCAGAATTGTTCGCGCAGATGCTTTTTTCTTCTGCAGTTCGTAGATGATCTTGCTGTAAAAAATATGAAAACACGTGCAAAATTTAAGTGTCGCAAGACACACGTAAAAGATGCTCTAAGGGACTGTGGCATACCTATGGATTCCCAAATTGAACCTGAACAAGGTGATACTACCAAGAAACGTGCAAGATGTTAAAAGTGCCCACGAAAAAATTATAAAAAAAGTGAACACAAAATGCGCTAAGTGCAATAAGTTTGTATGTGAGACACATAGAGGAAAAAAAGTAATTACAGTGTGTTCAAATTGTAGATCTATGGAATAAGTTTATAATTTATTAGTGTAGTAGAATTAATATGTTTGGTTTTTCCACTGTATGCTAAAAAAAGGGTTATAAATTTACTTTACTTTAGTTTGTTGCAATGAGATACTTTATTTTTGTTCACTTCTTAATAAGTTATATTTCTGTTGTATTTTACCCCAAATAAAAACCAAATAGGGCCCAAAATGGTATAAAGGGCTTTTTTTTTTATAAAATTGCAGCAGTTTTGGCAATAATGTATCCAAGAAGTTCAAAAATTAGATGGGGTCCCTGGAGGACCCCACATGGGTGTTTCCGTTGATTTAATTTACATGGTCATTTAAGGGTTAAAAATAGTCCTAATGCCATGATTAGTTAGGATTTTTTCAATTATATATAAATATCATATTCAATAGTCAAGAAGAAAATCTCCGTTTAAATAGATTTTTGAATCTTATAATTCAAAAATGGCACAATGGTATGTCTTAAATTTTAATTTTAGTTTTTGGTATGTCTAGGTTTTTTGCTGTGTTTTTCTTAAACATTCAAGTAAATGCTTGACCAATTATATGCTAAGTTATCACAACATTATAATAATTTAACATATGTGGTTAAAATTAAAAATCATATTAAATTTACTACACTGTGTTTTCACTATAAAATGACAATTACAATTATTAACAAAAACTATTTCTTTGTTAAATTTGACTAGATCTTTATTTGGCTGTTTGTGAATTCTTTTATCAATTTAAAATTAAAGTTTTTCACGACCTTACGCTTACATCATAATTTGATTAAATTTTATTAAATTTTTCTCTTTGATTATTACATTTTTCACTATTAGCCTGCGACCTTAAAGAGTGTTCCGATTTGTCATCTCTAAGGCAGTTTAATAATAGTTAATGTATTCTTTACTAAAATTAGCTTCCATAGTTGGCTTTACAGAATTACTGAGGACGATAACTGTAATTGTTATCGAAATATATAGATTTATATAAAAAATAAAAATAAAAATACACGATTTAAAAACCCATAAGCTAGGTATTTTAATGATGTATAACTAGCCGTACCCGTTGCGCTTTGCTGCGTTTTTATTGAAACTTATTCATATTCGGATGAATGGTGTAGTATGCATATGAGGCCAGAAACCTTCACGTTAGTGTACTCAACAACTTCTCAAAGTTTTATGGTGATCGGATGAATGGTGTAGTAATGCATAAAGGACAAGCGGACCTACATTCGTTTATATAAATAATTGTGAACATTTACATTTTCATATAAAAACCTTATTTCGAACATGATATACGTAAATTTTGTGTACATCTAAAGTAAACCAGACTAAAAATAGTTTGTCAAATATTTTTCATTTTTCAGCAAAATCGGTGAAAGGTTTTAGGTTAATGCAATAGGTACGATACGCCTTATGAAGGCATGGTTCGATGTAAATATCGTAAAGTTTTATTCCACATTATTAATTAATACTTATTATAGAGTAATTCAAGTAAAAAAATCTCATTTTTCAGTAAATTCGGTGAAAAATCTAATTCTATCCTAATTTGAAAATCTAATCTAATCTGAAATATAACTTAACTAACTTAACTTAACCTTCACGCCATTTCCTTGCGGGTAGACAAAACAATCCCTGATTTATTTATTTTTCATTCACAATCTTTCTCCGTGCTTTCCTTTCTCAGCATACCTCCCTAGCTTCCGCAAGATTCATGCATTGTCTCCGACACTTGCTCTTTTGTGTTTAAAACTCCGTTATTATACATTCTACTACTAGGCTGAACCAGGCCTACCAGGCACGGCCTTACCTCTAACCTCGCCCACATATATTTGCTTTCTTTAATCTTGCGTTGTTCATTTTCTCAATGTGACCAAACCAATGTAATGTATTACTTTTATATCTATCCATGATCGTATTTCCCTCCCCAAACTCCGTCATTATGCACACATTCTTTATCTTGTCCCTTCTCGTTTTACCACATGCGCTTCTCAGGAATATCATACCGACCTTTCGTGTTTTTTTTTTACATACCCATGTCTCACTTCCATACAGCACTGACGGGACAAACACGGTATTATAGATTTCTCGTTTCGCAGCTAGGCTCATGCTTTCGTTTCTCATTACCGTCCACATACTTGCAATCACTTTCCTTCCAACATTGACACTTCGTCCAATCTCGCCCTCTATGTACCATCTGCAGTAAACATTGTACCCAAATATACCAGCTCGTCCACTTGCTCCACAATTTCCTCTTGCAGAGTAAATACTCTACTCTCCTTTCCACCTTCTCGATTGAACAGTTTGTAGCTCATCCGTACAGTCACTTAATAAGACTGTGTCATCTGCATACACCAGAAGTCGTACATTTACGTCACCAACCATTACACCATTTGTATCGGTACATGCTTGTCTAACACATTTATCCATGTATACATTGAACAACCACGGTGACATCGCACAGCCTTGTCGAACTCCTTGCTCAATATTAAAGTATTCGCTCACACCTTTTCTCACCCTAACACATGCCCGGCTACCGTTGTATACTCCCTTATTCCGTTTATTAGACCTTCATTTACACCATATTCATTTAATATTTCCCAGAACTTCTCCCTATTCACTCTGTCGTATGCTTTCTCCAGATCTAAAAACCCACAGTACAGCTTCCTTTTTACAACACTTTTCGATCACCTGCTGGAGAGCAACCATCTGAACGACACATCCTCTCCCTTACCTGAAGCCACCCTGCACATCCTAAATCTTAGTTTGTGTAGTTTTACGTACTTTATCAATCAGTATTCTTCCAAATACTTTACCAGGCACGCCGAGCAAACTTATTCCTCTGTAGTTCTTGCAATCACTCTTGTTTCTTCTTACCCTTATACAGTGGTACAATGATCACGCTCTTCCAATCTCTCGACATTTTTACACACAAAAGGCATACATTGAATAATTTACACAATCTTCGTATAAACTTTGCGCATCTCCATACTTTGGCATTTCACCAGTGATTGCATCTACGCCTTCTCCCTTGCCGTTTTCAACCTTCCTACCGTTTCCTGTACCTCATTTATCCCAATATCCTCAGTTTCATTCACCATTCCTTCTATATTCGTTATGTAACCCTTCAGTCTTACTTTCCTCACTACTGTACAGCCTTCCGAAAAATTCATGCCAGCATTTCTTCATTTCACAATCGTCTCATTCTATTTCGTTGCTCATATTCATCACTCCTGCAGGTTTTGTATTGGGACACGTTTTGTATTTTTGACCCATTTCTCTCAAAATCATTCTGCATTTTCTCTCCTTCCACTGCCATCACTTCCTATTTACTTATTCTCGCTGTCTCCTTCGCTTCTTTGTTTCTTAATCTGTACCCCTCATACAATCACTTTTTCACTTTTTTCTCAGTTTCATTTTTTGCAGTAATCATTGCCATGTACGCATTTTTTTTCTTACATACTGCCTGTATTACCGATTCATTCCACCAAGCCAAATAACACAACAAAAATATCTTTTCGGAATAAAACCAGTGTGCCGTAATGGAAACAATTGTAATTTTTAAGCGTTTATCTTACTTACACAAACTTTATTTTTAGTAAACAGCAGGTTTCATACTAACAAATCAAGATCTTGAAACTGCATGAATCGGCTGACAGATTTACATAGAATAAAATCTTATTGGCTTTGTACAACGTTGCCAGATAGCAGCACCAGTCCTTTATGGGTTAAATTACACCTTTGTAAGTTTTGGTCAATATTACTAAAAAAAAAATGAAAAAACATGTAACAAAACCTTTTTTGGTGTATATTACTCTTTAACATTAATAATATAATTAATATTAATGATATGTTATCGATGTCCACATCGAATTATAGAAAAGTCGTCGCAACATGGTACAAGACTTCGCCGAATTTACTAAAAAGTGAAAAATATGTAAGTTGTTTTGGTTTAAATTGCACTTAGTATTCACCAACGATATGCAATAACATTTTAAAATGTCTACATTGAACCACTCTTCATATAGGAAAACTGTTACTTTAACACTGTATCCTTACATACGATTTTTGGCTAAATTTTTTAAAAAGTATTAGTTTCAACAGTTTTTGTTTTTTTAGCGCGACGTTTCGGATCCGGACTCTGTTTTACTTAACTTTTTCGTAGTTTCGCAGTAGATTATTGCGCATGTTACGTAGTAACCTATTGCGCCTAAGGTATTCGCCCATTATTGGGATCTATATGGGTTTCATTTCCATACTAGCTTGGCTTATAAGATTTTCCTAGTGCGATGTAAGTGGCTTCTTTGAGTTTTCGTATTCTCGTACTTTTTCCTCTATATGTAATTTATTCCATTGGATTGTTTTTCCTCTATATGTAATTTATCCCACTGGATTGGGTGATTAATTCCGGCGATTCTGGATCTTTCTGTTTCACCTTTTCTGATATTATTCTTGTGTTCCTGCCTTCTCACTTTTAGTGACCTACTGCTCTATCCTTTGTATGATCTGCCGCATTCGCATGGTAGGTTGTATACACAATTCTTGTAATTTTGGTCTTCCTTTTGTGGTTTGGTTTTGGTTCCCATCAACGTTCTTGTGGATTTGAAGGCAGTGTGTATCTTGTATTTACTGCCCATCCTTCGTATCTTGTCCGAGGTCTGTTGTATATGGTATTACCGCTGTGTATTTTGGTTCTTCTCCCCACACGTGCTTTTACTATTGTACCAACATCTGGTGAGAATTTCGTGGCCTGTGTTTTTAAAGCACAGTCGTGTGTTTTGGCGGTCAAAATCTCATCTCCATACTTTCTTAACATTTTTTACTAAATACTTATCTTAATATATTAAATCGTGTATTTTTTATTTATCTTTATATAAATTTATACGTTTGGATAACAATTACAGTTATCTTCTTCGGTAAATGTTAATATCTTTAAACATTATTTAAGCTGTCAAAATTCGAGTTTGAGGTCAATCTTCTTCCACTTCGTTCATGAATTCATCTAACGAGAACTTATTCTCATCAGATTTTTCTTCCGGAAATGAATAAATTACTTTCATGGTTGGATCAACCGTAGAAAGCTCAAGTTTTCGGGATGGTATCTCGCGCCAACGACTACTAAATATGTGTTCTAAGATATACACTCTTTTATTTTGGGGGCCCATTCGTCAGTGCTTTATTATAATGCTTTCAAGATTGTTTGATTGAGAGACATCTTTTTCACAGTGATAACGTTGTTGCTTTTTTCTGGCTTCTTCTTCCTTTAAGTCACAAATTATTTTTTTTCACCACCGACAAAACGTTATTCGCTGAAATTGAACTGTTCTGTGACTGATCTTCTTGCTCTACACGTGTATTTTCACGGCTAACAGCTACTTTGATCAACTTCGGGCTGTTATATTTCTTCTGGCAAGCACTATGCACAGGTATCTCATTCACATCTTTTAATGAACATACATCTTTTGGATTGTTAAGAGATGCACTCAAAGCAGGAACGTTTTTACCCCCCTTCTCTTCACTAACATTACTTCACTTTCACCTAATATTTCCTTACATATAAAACTTGCGCTGGGGCCGGGATCCGACATTCCGTAGACTATGAATTCAAACGGCTGGGAAGACTTCGCACAGAGGGCCAGTCGGGCAGACAAGAACTGATGTTCTGCACAGAACCTCAAAAGAAAATACAAAATAAATATTAGTATATTGTACATTTACATATATTTGGCTTTTTTCTTCATTAGACCAATATCATAAACATCTAAGTAAAATTTCAGAAGTGTCAGATCTGACGCCCGGTTCCCTCCCCTGTCAGCGACATTACTGAAGTACTTATAGCACAACGCCGAATAGCACTGTTAAATCCTTACGGAATGTGTGGTGTCATTGTGGTGATTAAGTAACTGAATATTATGATTTTCTCTTGGGCTCTAGTTTGAATTCTCCAGAAGTGGGTAAATATGAAAATAATACTTTTTTAATAAAATAATAATCAGTCTCCACCTTATCTGAATAACAAAGTTTCTTATCGAACTTATATACGTCACTTAAATACCGCACCTATCCACTAATGAACAATTAAAATTTTACATTCCTTACGTATTCACGAATTCTTTATATTAACGCAGAGGTTAAGTGAAAGACCAGCTACGCTGAACTTCGCCTCTGTATATGATAATTTTGTAATGGTTGTCAGGTGATATAGAATAAAAGCTTTATTATTATAAATATTATTATTATTATTATTATTATTATTATTATTATTATTTTGTTGTTTCTCACATTTTGTGGTTTAGTGATCATCTGACGGGTCTTGACCAAGTCACATGCTCTTCTATCCCTGTTGTAGGAATTTTCTGACTGTTGTTGCAGTTATAAGTATGATTGCTTTTTGGATCTTTGTATGAATGTATATGTGTATGTCTCGTTTTTTGAGGTGATCAGGGAAGGTTTTAGCAGTAATACCTGTGACGGATATGATGATTGGTACTATTGTTACTGGTTCTTGTTTTCAGAGCTCTTTTAGTTCGATGGCCGGAGGTGTGTATTTTGTAATCTTTTCTTGTTCCTTTTGCGCTACATTTGTATCATTAGGTATTGCGATATCTATTAAATACGTTTTTTTTCTCTTTTGTTCGTGAGTATGATGTCTGGTGGGTTGCTTAAGCCTATTTTATCCGCGCGTAATGTTCTGTCCCAATACAATTTGTATTCCTCATTTTCGAGTATGTTTTCGGGTGTGTATTTGTAATATGGGGCGTGTGTTTGTATGGGTTGATGTTTAAGTGCTAATTCTTGATGTATGATTTTTGATGCTGTATTATGTCTGTCTGTATAGTCTGTACCAGCAAGTATTAAGCATCCTCCTGTCATGTGGTCTATTGTTTCGTTAAACTGATGGCATCTCCTGCATGTGTCTGTGCCTATGGTTCCTTTGATAATGTTTCCTGTAGTTTCTAGTGGCTATCATATTATCCTGTATCGCTAGGACGCATCCTTCTGTCTCTGGAAGGAGTTATCCTGCTGTGAGCCATTTATATGACAGATAATGCCATGTAATGTTTTCTTTGACCATCTTTCTTTTTTCTGTTCCTTGGTGAGCGTACGTATGTCTGCTTGTATGTTTTCTTGTCTTAAGTTGAGTGGTGTGTATTCTGCGTCCGCATTGACGATGGCTTGGTGGAGTGACGTTATTTTGTTGTGGAAATAGTTTCTTAATTTTACTATTTGTAAGTTATGTAGCGCTTGTATATCTAGCAGTCCTCTTCCCCCCTCTTTCTACTGATTGTGACTGTTTGTATGTTTGAGTTTGGGTGCAGTTTGTGATGTTCTGTGAGTTTCGTTCTGTTTAATCTCTTCAATTGTTCGAGGTCTGTGTTTGACCATTTAACTATTCCGAGCGAGTACGTTAAAACTGGCATGTCAAAAGTATTTATTGCTTTGAATGTGTTTTTGGAATTGAGTTTTGATTTGAATTATGAGTGTCAGCCTGTGTTTGTATTTCCTTTTGAGTTGTTGTTTAATGTGTGAGTGATTTATACTTGTGTTCTGTTCGAATCCGGTTTCGTGTTTGTGAGTGTTTCGTTGTTTAGTGTTTCCGTTGTTTCTTGTGTGTTATATTTTCCTATCTCTATGTGGAGTATTTTGCATTTACTCATACCAAATTCCATGCTCGTGTCTTTTGTGATTTCTACTATTTGTTTTAGGAGTGCCTGCATTTGTGTTTTTCTCGGCGTAAATATTTTGATATCGAACCATTTATAGTAGATGGTTGTGTTGTGATTTCGTGTTTATTTTAAACCCATATGTTGTGCTGTTGAGTGCATTTGATAGTGGATTGAGACATAGACAGAACCATAGGGCGCTGAGAGAGTCACCTTGGAATATCCCTCTTTTGATCCTGATCTTGTCTGTTTGTTTTGTTGTCAGATGTATGGTTGTTCTCCAGCTTTGCATTATTTCAGACAGAAAGATTTGTATGTGTTGATCGATTTTGTAAATTTCTAGTGTTTTTGAGTAACCAGCTGTGTGGTATGGAATCAAACGCTTTTTTATAGTCAATGTAGCATGTGACTAGGTTTCGTTGTCGTTTTTCCGTTTGTTTCATATTCTGTCTATTATGACTTGTTCTTTGCATCTTTGGCTATTTTTTCAGCACCCTTTTTGTTCTTCCGTTAGTACGTTGTGTTCTGTGAGGTGTTTATCTATTTTCTACGTAATACTAGCTGTAATTATTTGGTATAGCGTGGGTAGGCATGTTATTGATCTATAGTTGGCGGGATTTTGGGTTTCTTGATTTTTTGGTTTGATGTATGTTTTCCCTTGTGTGAGAAACTGTGGCATTTTGTGTGGTTTTAGTAAGACTTTGTTGATTTGCCTCGTTAGGTGTGAATGTTGTGTAGTGAATTTTTTGTACCAAAAGTTACGTTTTAGTCTATTCCCGGTACTTTCGAGTTTTCAGTCTTTTGGATAGTCTTTGTGAATTCTTCTGCTGTAGTTGTGTGGTCTGTTTGTTATGTTATATTTATGTCTCTTTTGTTCTGTGTCTATTCACGTAGCTGTATGATTGTGTGTTTTCGGTTGTGACCATATGTTCTCCCAGAATGTCTTAACTTCGTGTGGTGTAATTTGTAGCTCTTACTTTTCTTTTAGTTTCTTGTAGAATTGTTTTTCTATTGCATTGTATTTTTTTTTCATTCTTCTATCTTTTGATTCTTTGTATCTTCTAAGTCTTGTGGTGTACCCTGCTAGTTTTTGTTTTAGCGTATCTAGTGTCCCAATTGGTGTTTCTTTGTTGCTGTCACGAATGTTGTATCTAATTAAAAAATATTATTAATAATTTTTTCGTTCATAACAAAACTTATAATAATATGTTGTAAGTATTTCATGACTCGTTTTGAGCGGTTTCCTTTAATATAGTGTGTATTGTTTGTTTAGTGTTATAGCTGCTGTAGCAGCTGCGTAAACCGGCAGATGTGTGTCTTCCAGGGTATTATTTTCTTCTGCGTATTTCGCAATTTTATTATTGACCAAATTGATAATATTAGGTGTGTGTTCGTTATATATTAATTTTGGTTGCGGTATCCTGTTGGTTGGATTAGTTCCTTTCCACTTGGTGGTGTTTGTATCTCCTTGTTTATTTCGTCTTGTATGTTGATGGTCTCCGTTCGTTGTGACTGCTTTTTTAAATTTTCTTTTGGTTGTTCTATTTGTTGGTCGTTTTTTACTTCAGGTAGTCGTATTTCAGGTTCCCATTCTTGTATTTTAGATCTCTTTCTGGTCTTGTTGGTTGTTGCTGTTTATCCTTTTCTGTTGCATATGCATTGGTTTTTCAATTCTTTCGCTATTTCTTCTTTACGTATCTGAGTCGCTTGTTTTTTAGTATTACTCTTTTTTGGTCTATTAGTCTTTGTGGTGTGATTTTTTCTGCTAGCTCTGGATATATTTCTGTAAAAGCTTATGAAATTCTACTCTATACCCGGTTCGTTTGTTCTTTTTTATTATTATTATTATTATTATTATTATTATTATTATTATTATTATTATTATCACCTACGTATATAAAAGTGAATGTGCGTCTGTTTGTAACCAATAACCACTAACGTAGGTTGGTCTTGGTCACTATTTCGTTTATGGATATTGACCATCCCAATAGGAGGCCAAATATTTGAAAAATCTTTATTTATGGCCCGATTAAGTTATATTCGGCATCTATGTTAATTATGCGACATAAATTATGGCACAAAATCCATTTTATTGGTAAGTATAGAAATCCCAATTGTAGGACAAGGTCTGCAGGCTGGTGATAATAGGTTTGGTTCATTATCTTTACGAACAGGGGGGATCGTGCTGTTGTCAAATTTTATGATTTTAAGTTATGTTACATGAAAATGTAAACTTTCACTATTATTACACGCAATTTTTTTTCAACATCGTAAACATTTCTAAAAGATTTGATTACTACTGAGGACGATAACTGTAAGTGTTATCGAAATGTTTAAATTTGTATAAACATAAATACAAAAATACACCATTAAAAAGCTCTAAAAAGCTAAGAATTTTAAATATTAAGTTATGTTAGTTAAAAATCTTGTTTCGTTGAAAAAAGCGAACACGTAGATTATCATGACGGATTATGAGTCCACCATGATTGAAGTTCAAATTGGAATCATCTTATTTCCATCGGTATCCATCAAAGTGCATATTCTTGCAATATTAGGTTCTCTTTTAAACTAATCGTATGAATACGTACGTTTATCGATTTTACGGTTAACATTGTATTATTCCGATGATGAGAGAAAAAAAGATTACTGAACTGGTCCTTAGTTTTTCTGGTACTTGTTTGTTCTTAATCTAGTTTATCTGTTTATGCTCAAATCTGACAAATTTTAACAAGAAATAATCCAAAAAACTATCTTTAGTTACAGAACAAAAATTTTATGTTTGATTGAACATCAACGTCAACAATTGTAAAATTCCATAAAACTGCAGATATGATTTTGTCGTGAAGTATTTACAAAACACTTCTGAACACTCGATTTTTTGTAAACAACTAATTCTCGGAAAATCCTTCTTCAGTTTAGCTAGTGATGTTCTAAAATACTGAATAATTTATGTATTTACTTCTTCGTAATGATCCGAAAACTGAATGAGGTTGCTGGAAAAAATAAAAAATGTGACTTTCTTAACATATAAATAAAGCAGGAGATTAATAAAAAAAACTTCCCTACATCAAAATCTACATTTTTGATTCACGGTCAGCAGTCAATATTTATTCAGGTTTGGATTGCACTTCAGAATGTTTACTTAGTTTAAGCTATTCATACTTAAAAGAACGATTTTGATTCTTATTGAGGGATTACTGAAGTACAAAAAAAAACTATTACGAATTTTAAATTATTTCAAGGAATTTTAGCTGGTAGTACAAAATATGTTTATGTTTAAATTTTGAAATAATTTTTTCTATCTGTTCAGAGTCGTATGCCATTTGTTCGCACAGTGAGCATGGAACAGAGATGGCAGGACTTGGCTAGTTTATTAAGTTTACAAAATGCCAACGAAACGTCTGCAATGCCACATCCTTTCAGTCACCATCCCTTACATAATTACAGTCATCCACATTCTCACAGTATGGGATATGGACCAGATGCACGTGGTGTTCTACTACACAATGCTACTTTAACACCACCTATGGGAGATTTAAATGCTAGCACACCTTATAGTAATATGGGTGAGTATCACATTAAAGTGTTAATATCAGTTATTCAGTTTGTTACTTAGGTGGCACTAATTTAGGAAACGCAGTCGCTACTTCAATGAATCTTACTAACAGTAGTGAACCTATGGACGGACCTAATCCAACGACACATTACAAAATTGAACCAACGCACGATATGATGTACTATCAGGTAAGGAGTAATTAATATTTCTGTTACTTTTCTTGATTCTTATTTTTGTCTACAGAACAGTTCATCTGAGATGAACCAAAGTGATGGTTTCTTATCATCTATATTAAATGATGAAGATTTACAGCTCATGGATATGGCAATGAATGAGGGTAAGTAGTGAATTAAATTAGTAATATTTTCGATCAGTGCGGTAAAAATACTACCCTGTTATTGTTTGTGTAAAAGTGAAAGAAAACGTTTTTGTATATCTTGTAACCTGAGCGGTATTTGTCAATAGAGTGCAGTATTTGTATAGATATCTAAAAGTAGTGTAAACTGTAATTTATACACACGGACTATAACTGAAGGACTGTATTTCGTTTTATTTAGTTTAATGGTCATTTATTTAAAAATGTACCTCTTGTTTACCTATATCAGCATTTTAATGAGCGATTATACAATACATACATTAATTAGATCTTGAACGCAGTTTCCATCATGTATCATTTCAAGATTTTTGTTTCTAATCAAGTAAAAAACAAACACGGGTAATAATTAAGGAAATTTCAGTAATATTAGTTTTTCTTTACAGGTTTTTATTTTTGTATTTTCATAAATGACTGTGTTCAGAATCTGCCTTTCCAAAAATTTTTTTACTTAAAGACGTAATAAACAAAAGCTCTTTTTGCAACCCAGCGCCATCTATAATGTTATACTAGAACCTGGTTTTTTTATCAGATTTAATTATTCGAATTCACTTGAGGTGCGCAAGGTGTGTAAATTTAGCGTTTTCACTAAGACGCGTTTGCATTTACGAGTGTGAAAACAGCAACCAAAACTAGCAATCCCTTTTGACGACGATATCCAACTTTAACATTATAGTGCTGTAGTGACGTCATTTAAATGGCCTATTCCTATAGTGACATGACAATCTAAATTAAGCAACCGTAACAACACCTTTGAAGATAAGTTTTACAACTTATTTGTACCTGAATATACACATTTATTAATTTTTTAGTATAAAATAAAACACGGTTTCCAGAAATAATGTGATATTTCTTGTCTCCCAAATTTTCCGCATACTTTCACCGGCGTAACAATCGTCGTACGTGATTTTTTCAACATTGGAACTTCTTTCTAATATCTTCTTTTATAACTACAACATAGCCAAGCATTATGCTATAATCATGCCATTGTTTACATGCAATGTTCTTAGCTTTTTTTATGGAATTCCATAATAACATAGTTTCCAAGAAAAATGTAAAAATTTCAGCGCAATTGATTGGGAAATATACAGGGACGTAGAAAACTTTACCCTCTCATACCATTCTTTACATGCAATTCTCACAACTGCAGATTTAACGATAGTATGACATTACTATAAAGTTTGGTACGCTCATGTAAATCTCCCAATCATTTGCGAGAGATGGAATTCTTACATTATTGTTAGAAAATGTGTTTTATGTTATAATCATAAAACAGAATTCCAGCAGCCAGCTATATTTCTAAGAAAACTGGATGTAAAGAAAGGTATAATTTCATTGCAAGATTTGGTACGCTCCTGGAAGTTTTCCAATCATTTGCGAAACATGAAATTCTCACTTTATTGTTGGAAAATATGTTTTATATCATAATTATGTAACAAAATTCCGGCAACCATGTGTGGTTGTGAGAATTACATGTAAAGGATGGTATGACATTAGTGTAAAATTTAGTAGGGCCCTGTATATTTCCCAATTATTTGCGACAAATGAATTTTTTACATTATTGTTGGAAAGTGTTTTATATTATAAATATCACACAAAAACCCAGCAACCAACTGCAGTTCTAAGAAAATTGCATGTAAAGGATAGATTGATTTTAGTACAATGTTTGATACACCTCTGGAAACTTCCCAAGCACTTGCGAGAGATAAAAATGTGCACATTTGTTGGAAAATTCCAGCAATAATCTGCAGTTGTGTGAGAATTGCATATAAAAGATATAACGTTAGTATAAAGTTTGGTACGCTCATGTACTTCTCCCTTTGCGAGAAATATTTTTTCTAAGAAAATTGGATGTAAAAGAAGGTATTATTTTAGTACAAAATTTGGTAGGCAACTGGATGTTTCCCAATCATTTGCACATTATTGTGGAAACTGCATATTGTATAATAATTCCAGCAATCATCTGTAGTGATGTAAAGTATGGTACGACCTGATAAAGTTTGGTACGCCTCAATACATTTCCCAATCATTTGTGAGGGATGAAGTTTTCACACTTTTCTTAGAAGCTGTGTTCTACATTATAATTTTAAAATAAAATTCCAGCAACCATCTGCAGTTCTAATAAAGTCGTGGATGAAATTTTCACAGTGTTTTTGGAAACGAAAACGAAATTCCAGCAACGATCTGAATCCCTATGAAAGGATGGTGTAGTTTCGATGTAACGTTTGGTACGCCACTGCACTGTTCTCAGTCATTTGCGGGAAACAAAATTTAAAAGTATTATTGATAACTGTGTTCTATGTTCTAGTTATAGAACACGATACTTGCAACCAGTTGCAGTGTTGAAAAAATCACGTACCACGCTTGATACGATTTTATTATAACGCTTGGTACGCCGCTGAAAGTATCCGAATATTTTGCGAAAGACGAACCGTGTTCTACGTTATAATATAATATAAAAATTAGTAAATGTGTATATTCAGGTACATGTTGTAAGTCGTAAAGACTTTTCTCTATGAAACTTGTCTTTAAAGGAGTTTTTTTCTGGTTTCTTGATTTAAATTGTGACGTCACTGTAGGATTAAACCATTTAAACACTAGAATGCTATAACGTTAAGCGGTGACGTAACCCTCGGATATGTTCGGCTTGCCAGTTTTGGTTGCTATTTTCACATCGGTTTTGCATATTATGTTCGAAACTGCTAATTTTTTGGAATTATCTTTAACTATTTATACATCGACATGCTTAATGCGTAAATATCCGATTTTTTGTGGACTCTGTTAATAATATTATCATGTAGTGTTAGTATAAAATGTTTTTTATATATATGCAAAATCGTACTCCTCTACGTCATGTTGCATTAGGAAAGAGTGTGTAAGGTAGAGAAATAACATCTCTCGTTAATTAGTTAGGATACGTCTATTAACGTTTGATCGTGAATAGAAGCACAGTTCTCTCACTCCGATGGGTACCTGTGCAATTTTTTTAGATTACAAACTAAATGACACTTAAGTAACTTATTGGAGGTTTTGCGGTCTTTAATCAGGACTATATTATATGCACAGCAATTATTAATCAGTGACGTTTTTTGTCTGTCTACCAAAATGTACTTACTGTTTGTGTTTCCATTAACAGGATTATGTACTTATCTAAAATTAAATTATCTTTATAGAAAGTATACTTTTTTCTGTATAATTAATAGTTTTCTAGATATTATGAAAATATGCTTTAGACGGTTCGAATAAAATAGATTCTAGTTTTACGTAAATCCTTTACTAAAACAATGGGTCTTCAATTATATTTAAAATGATCTGCACCCTTTGTACATTAAAGTTGATACTTTTCGGGGTATTCACAGAACGTACTTTAGCGCCTTCTTTAAAAAAAAACTTTATTTTTGAACCGATTTTAAACAGAAGTGATAGCTCTGAGATATTTCACTTGTTGCGTATTTTTTAATTATCGTGGTTACAGACAGATAGACACACACACTCACACACATAATTGGAATTATATTGAAAATGGTCTAGATCGTTTTAAAAATGTTCCAATCGCGTAGAACCATCGAAAACGTGACATCGATTTTTTCCACGCAAACAATAGATATTTATGTGCTTCGCGCATAAGGAACTAAAAATGCACAACCATAACATAACACAATTGTATCGCATATACAGAAAGATAAAATTGCAGTATAATTGTAATGAAAATAAATTTGGTTACTTTTGGAAGTAACGCTAATAGACGGTTATATGGGGTTACCCCGGTTCAATAATCACCGTTTTAGTTGTCCCCTTACAGCGGCCTCTGTTTCAACGACACCCCGATTTAGCGGCAGTAGTGACGCGGTAAAGCGCTCCTAAGCACAGGTTATATTTAATTTGAAAGATTGTAATTTTTTTCTTTCGCATTCAAACGAAACGTTATTAGTAGAAACGAGACATCTCAACTTTCACTTTTGACCTTGACGCCCACGTAGAGGACGAAATCTTCTAATGCTACCTTGTAAGACAGGTTTAGGAGCTTGTGCTACGATCTGCGCCCCTTGTCGCGGCCCCCATTGGCTGAAAATAGCATTCTAATAAGGGGCCGTATGGCTAACTTGTAAGACAGCTATAGGAACCTGTGTCAGGGTCTGAGCCCCCTGTCGTGGCCCTCTTTGAGCGAAATTTGAATTTGTGACGCCATCTGGTGGTGGTGTATAAACTAGTGAATGTTTTCTGTAATAGAGGTGGCTCCACCTAGCGGTATATTTCTAGGACTAATTAGGGTTTGTTTGTAGCGCCATCTAGTGGTGTAAGGACTAATGAATATTTTCTCTAATAGAGGTTGATCGTGTTCTTCTTTCTCTTTCTCTCTCTCTCTCTCTCTCTCTCTCTCTCTCTCTCTCTCTCTCTCCTCGTCTGTTTCTCAAACAAACAAATCAATTAAGCAAATGAATCTCAAACAAATCACGCTCGATCAAATAAAACAATCAGCTCAATCTCAATCAATGAACCAAATCAATCTCCATCAATCAAATCATAACTTACAGCTTGCAAAAACCAGGTTACAGTTAAAAAATACTGATTTGGTTTAACATACAACTTGCTAAAAGCAACCACAATTAAAAAATACCAAATAGATTTAACTTCCATCAATCAAAACCAGCTCTCAATTCAAAAGAAATAACAGCCTGGTTTAACTTCCAGCGTGTCACGTTTTACATACAATCATGAAAATATGTTTTACATTTAAACTAGTAAAAATGAATATACAATAACAAATATAACCAAACTCGAGGTCAGACCACTATATTATTCTGCATGCAAGGGTTATCTTAACGGAAATACCTTCCACGTAAAGGGTTCTAGATTTATAAACATGACTCAACATCCTAAGTCGTTATTGAAAACGCTCAACTACCTTAAATACTTATACAATGCAATGCAATAACTAATAACTAAATTTGCAATTAGACCCGAATAGCAAAAACCTAATTACCTCGCTTGCGCTTATTGTAATTCTGTGTCTACCTTTTGCATTAAGTTAGACTCGTTACTGCCCGACCTTATATGAATTTATAAAAACTATTTTTACTTACAACATGCTTTTAAAATGATTTTCATCTTGAGGTCAGCCTTCAACAGTATATTGTATGTACATACAAAGTTGTACCTTGAAAGCGTAAAGTTAACCTTCAACAGTATACATACAAAACAATGCTGTAAAACAAAAAAAAATTTAGATTACACTTCTTAAAAGCAGATTTGTTTGTTTGTGACGCTATCTAGTGGTGTGTTTTTAAAACGAGTGTTTTCTGTAATAGAAGTTGATCGTACTCGTCTCTCTTTCTCTCTCTAGCTCTCAATCTCCCTCTCCCTCTTCCTTTTTCTCTCCCTCTCCCTCTCCCTCCCTTCTCCCTCTCCCTCTCCCTCTCCCTCTCCCTCTCCCTCTCTATCTCCCCCTTCCCTCCCCATTACCCCCTCCATTTCCATCTCCATCCCCCCTCCCTCCCACCCCCTCTCTCGTGCCTCCCTCTTTTCTCTCGTCTCACAAGCACAAGCACAAACACGGACACAGCCACAGGTGTAAACACAGACACACTCCGCAGACACAGCCACAGGTGTAAACAGACACACTCCGCAGACACAGATACAGGCGCAAGCACATACACAGACACAGGCGCGAACACTCAACCAAGCAAACACGCAAATACGGAAACACGCTAACGCGAAAACATGGAAGCACACGAACGCGAAAACACGCAAACACGAAAACACGCTAACGTGAAAACATGCAAATGTCAAAACACGAAAACACACAAACGCAAAAACGAAAACGTGAAAACGTGCAACCACAAAAACGCGAAAGCACGCAAACACGAAAACACGCTAACGCGAAAACATGCAAGCACGAATACATGGAAACACACAAACTGGAAAACACGCAAACACATAAACACGGAAACACGAATACTCGCAGACCCGCAAACACGAAAACTCGCAGACACGAAAACATGCCAACACGAATACACCCAGAAACTAGCGAACGTTTTCTGTGATAGAAGGTGATCGCGCTCGTTTCTCTCCTCCCCACGTCTCCCTCCTTTCTCCTTATGTCTCTCGCTTCTCTCCTCTCTCTTGTCTCTCTTTTTCGCTTCTCTTTCTCTCGTCTCTCCCGTCTTTTTTTCGTCTCTGTCGTTTCTCTCGTCCCACGTTTTAGGTTAGGTCAATACACGTACAATATTAGGTTATATTAATAAAAGCACGGTTTAGGTTGGGTCAATAGTCGCGCGCGAGTATCAGTGGTCTGACCTCGAGTTTGGTTATGTTGGTTATTGTATATTCATTTTTACTAGTTTAAATGTAAAACATATTTTCATGATTGTATGTAAAACGTGACAATAGTGTTACAAGCTAATGTCGTTTTTTGAAGACTGAGTTTTTGCACGCTGTAAGTTAAATCAGGATGTTATTTCTTTTGAATTGAGAGCTGGGTTTGCATGATGTAAGTTAAATTAATTTGGTATTTTTTAATTGTGGTTGCTTTTATCAAGCTCTATGTTAAACCAAAAAAAAAAAATTGGTAGCGAATCGGTTAACTGGACCTTCATCTTTCGCTGTATTTTTTCTGAATTGAATCGTACATTTGACTTAATGTCATCCCTTTTCCAAATTTGAATACACTTCCCTCCTTTTCACTAAAATTCTTGTGTCTAGTAATTAGACCAGGATTGCATTAAAATAGATGGATTTCCAAATTACATAAAACTCATTTCTGCTTAGATATCCGGCTAATTTCTGGACCTCCAATAGTAAATAGAACTTATTTAATGAAAGTCAGAATGATGAGTTTTTGAAACATAAGCATTTAGAGTAAATATTCTGTCTGTAATTTTTATTTGGATAATAGTTATGATCTGAAGCCAGATTCCCAAAGAATGGTCGCCATTTTGAATTTTCAGGTACTGTGGATGAAATTGGTCATGAGTCCTCTTCTGGGAGGAAGAGCACGAGTTGCCTTTTAGTTTATATCAGAATTACAGTAATATGGATTGATACTGCAGTGGGCCTGAGAAACTATTTTAATGAGGAAGATGCGTTACTGGTTAAGAGGATTTTAAATGGCATGAAATGCAGTAAGGATGATGGACTTATTGGTCTAAACGTTGATCAAAACGTCAATATTGGTGTTTAAATGAGTAGATAAGACGTTATGGCATTGAAATACTTATAATCAATTTAGATAAAATCTATTTCAAATAAAATTGACGTATTTGAAGGTTTTATCGTTTAGATATAAATTGCACTCTGCGCTATAGTCTGAATATTATGATAAAATTTAAATCATTTCGGTAGGTCAGTACTTTTGCTTGTCTTCCTGCTTGAATAGCTGATTTTTTTGTCCAAGGTAGTTTAATTTAAGTTTTGACCTCGTTAAATTAAAAATAATTTAATATGACCCATTACATAATGACGAAATATAGTATGCGCGTACGTTTGGACACAACTGTGTTGTTTACCTGTATATTTATACTTACGTACAAAAATTTGCTGTGTCATGGGTTATATGCGTAACTTGTCAAATCGAATAGTAAGCACGTGTTGCGCTAACTTACCCGCATATTTATTCGGATGTTATAATGTACATGTGAGTATTTATTTATTTATTTAATACTGTCATTTTTTTTCTAATTTATTTGGGCGCAATGTACCTTAACCGTTACGGTGTGCTAGGATTAATAAAATTAATTTTGAACACAGACTCGTCTATCTTCATCAGGTGGAAGGAGTCAAAATTTTTCTATGTACTACATAAATTACTGTTATAATATTGAAGTTGGATCTAAAACTACGCAACTAATTAATAATCAAATGAGGAATTAATTAAAATTGTGTTACACTCGCCAATACTCAAACTAGACGTTTGCTTTTTTTTTGGTATTCAGAATTATTTATAAATTGCACTTTATACATTTTTAAATTTACAAAAATAAAATGTGGATTTAACAAAGACTTGTGTACTAAGATTAGATTAATTTTAAATTTGTGCTTTGCTCACTTTTATTAAACTCATATTAATTAAATTTCACTCAATATTGAAAGTTTAAGTAGGGTTGTTTGCCTAATTTTTTATAGAATTTACTGGCACAATAGATACCTTTATCGACTAATCATGCTCGCATGTCGAAAATGTTTATGAATATCCAACTTTTTTTTAATAACTGTGGTCCTCAACAAACTAAGTTTAACCTAACATTCTGAAGCATTTAGGAACATTTACGAAGATGGGGGATTTTGAACTGCTAAGAGATGCCTAGGAACGGCTACTTTACATTTCATATGATAAATGAGAGAACAGGAACTAGATCATTCCAGAATTTAGAAGTTGTGTAGAAGAATGTGAAATTTGTACTGCATATTGATGTGAATGAGCAAACTGGAGTATTCCTAGCAAACAGTCACTGTAATACCGATAGTACAGAGAAAGAATTGAAAAGATTCTTCTACGCTTAAGGGACTATAATTATGTTATAGGTTAAGGACGAGCCATTTATAATTTTAATCGCTCTTCTTTTCAAGTACTAGATATGTACGAGAAGCTGCTTTAGTAACTGACAGAAAATGGTCAACTCATGATAGATTTGAAGATACAGTCATTCCCAACATTGTAATAGAGTCTGAAAACTTAAGATTTGAGCCATTCATACTTACAACACAAAATGGTTGATTTTTTTTTGTGGACATAATGCAACACTGAATTCTGTTAGCATTAAATTTAACTATTAGGTGTACAACTTTGCTTCCACCTTTTTTTTTTTAAAGAAATGACAAATTTAATTTTAAAAAACTAGTAATACTTTTACGATTCAAAGTATTGTCCATCGCTGGTCACTACTTTCCCTCTTCTTTCAGACAGCATACGAATTCCGCGTCGCAAATGATCATTAGCTTTTGAGGTGGTCCACGAATCAATCCAATTCTTCACTTCTTCATAAGACCGCAAGTGCAGGTCAGCGGGGCCGTGTACCGTTGATCGGAATAAGTGATAGTCAGAGGGAGCAATATCTGGAAAATACGGCGGATGGGGTAGAACTTCCTATTTCAACGTTTGCAGGTATGTCTTGACGACTTTTGCAACATGAGGTCGAGCATTGTCATGCAGCAAAATTATTTTATTATATCTCTCTTGGTATTGCGGCCGTTTATCTTCTAATGCCTGGCTAAAACGCATCAATTGCGTTCAATACCGATGACCTGTGATTGTTTCACTTCGTTTTAATAGCTCATAATACAGCACGTCGAGCTGATAGTACCAAATATACAGCATGATCTTAGAGCCGTGAATACTCGTCTTAGCCGTCGGCGTTGAAGCATTGCCGGGAGCTCCCCATCATTTTCGGTACTTAGGATTATCGTAATGAACCCATGTTTTATCCTCAGTCACAATGCCTTCCAACTGTAATATCTTGATTGATTATCTCGATAGAAGATGGGTTACCATTATGAATAGACTGAGATGAACTACAATGAAGCGTGCTATCATCAGCAAAGCAATGGATCGGGTTAGTCGTTGAAGAAATAAGATCATTTAAGTATATCAGAAAAAGTGTAGGAGCTATCACTGATCCTTGTGGAACGCTCTCGTTAATGCCAACTTCTTTGAAAAGAAGCCATGAACTACGGCACGTATTCGTATTTTATCAAGGAAAATGGAAACCCCGTTGGTGAGTGTATCAATTAACCCAAACGAAATAGGTTCACAAGTCAACACTTACGTGAAACTTGGTCATTTGGTTTTGAGATATCTAAAGTGAGCGTTCTAATGTATTGTTCAAAACTTGGGTCACATATGAAAGATCACTTATTGGACGACTCTGGTTAAAACCATATTGATGGTCACTAAGGAGTTTGTTAGATTCAAGGAAAGAAAGTAGTTGTTGATTGATGATTTTTTTAACAAAATGGAAGAGACGGCATTTGGTTAGTGGTTAGACGGACTGGTCTTGTCGCCTTCTACGGAAATAGGTTGAACATTTGCTCACTTCCATAATGATGGAAATTTACCAGAAGAGATAGATCGAATAGAGCTTAGATTACTGGTACTAGTTCTGGGGAACTTTTCTTTAAGACAATAGCTGGGATACCGTATGTGCTAGTAGTCACCCTTATGAGATAAGGCCTACTGATGATCCCTTCTAGAAACTTGTATGGAAAATGAATTGGTTTCATAGCGTATCAAGAAGAGTTGACTAGGGGCTTATCTTTTCCAAAATCATTAAGACAAGAATTTGATGCAAATAAATTTACAGAAAATTTGGCTTTGTCTACAGAATCAGCTTCAGATCCGCCAAAAGACGTTATGGGGGGAAAGACATATGCCATAGTTTTTACTCATGGCTTTAGCTAAAGGCCAAAATTTACGACGGTCCAAAGGGATGCACCTTATACATTGCATTTTCCTTCTTCAAACGAATTTTTTGCCTTAGTGATAACACTTTTGCAGGGATTTCTAGCACCAACGTTTTATTAGATTTCCATTTGGTACAAAATTTATTTTTTCAAAGATATTGCATCAGCACAAGAACTGTTGAACCAGGGTTGGGAACGAGAACGACTTAGTCAATTTTGTTTTTTTGGGAATCTATGGCCATGAGGATGACTTCAGATACTGAAAGAGCAATGTCCGAAAACGAGCACGACTTAAAACAATATTCACGCCGTGGGAATATTGCAAAGAAATCTCGTAAATCACTCCATTTAGCTGACCTAATACACCACAAGGTTCTATTGGTATTGTGAACAACAGAGGAATTGGGGAATGTAAAAGTTATTTCTGTTAGGGAATGAGTAGATAGACGTAGTGGAGGAAAGAACGGGTTTTATATACGAGTGAGTATGATGTAAGAAAGAAGTCTAGAAGATGTGGAATATGGTTAACGTTATCAGGGATGTTTTTTCACTATGACCAGCAGGATTAGTAGCGATGAAAATTGAAGTCATTTATAGTTATGATCATCAATCCTCCAGGATTGAGATAGAAAATAGTCAACTTTGAAAATTAGACGTATATTTTTCTTCAATAAATTCATAAATATTTTCAATTTTTAACTGATTGTTTTTATCTGTGCTCAACATCCTCAAATTTTATAATAAAAAGATTCGCGGTATTTCACGTATAAAATTTTTTTCAGAATCTGGGGTCAAATTAGGTAAATACCGTCTATATATGGAATTCCGAGTAATGTACTGCGCGCATGATAAAAGTCTATTATTAAAACTCGCCTCCACAACTGTGGTGACATGCAACTTACTTCAGTTAGTTATTATCTTTACTTTGTGCTGAATATATGGTTAGGTATTTAGTGTTTTGTGTATAATATGGTCCCAAAATTTAGTTAGTTTTATAGTTCGTTATTATCTTAAATTCGTGGGGAATGTATAGTTAGGTGTTTAGTGTTTTAAGTATAATATGGCCCGAAAATTCCTCACCACCGCTGAGTTAGAGCAGATAGCTAATGAAAGTGACTTTCATGATGATATAGAAGATGAAATAATATCAGAAAACGAGCATGTATTATTACAGAACCACTCAAATGCTGAAGATAGTTCAACAGACACCGAAGAAGAAAGTGACGATGATATAAACAAGGTGAAAATATGTTGGCAAAAGATGGCGCATTGTGGAATAAACATAAACCTAAAAGCACCAAACGTTTAGCAAGGAACATCCTAACTACAGGTCCTGGGAGAACTAATTACAGCTCAAATTTTACAGCTAAGGCTGAAGCTTTCAACATTTTTTCCCCGATCAAATTATGGACATTGTTATTCGCGAAACCAACAATCGCGCACAATCAATTTTAGGCGGCATCTTGAACCCCGTCAATAAAATAGACTTCTATGCGTCTTTATCGGATTATTAATTGTTGCCGGATACTTCAAGGCAAATCACGAACCAGAGAGTTGTGGACTACCAAGAATCCAGTGTTTCAGGGCCTATTTTTCGTGAAATAACATCCGTGACAGAATGTAGTCCTTACTTCGATTTCCAAGGTTTGAAGATGTCCATTCAGGGTCTACATGAAATCTAAGTTAGATAAAATATGGCATAAAAATTTGGACTTTGTGGGATTCGACTAATACATATTGCTGAAATCTACAAGTCTACACAGGAATGACGAATAACATACAAGAAAAAGAGCAAGGTAACTATAGATGGCGACATCATTAAGCCAAATATTTTTTTTATGTTATAGGTAAGCGTGTTGTTTTGGCTTTTGTAAATGGATTAGACTCTGGACATGGTGTAACCACGGACAACTTTTTCACTTCGCTGCTGTTGTCAAAGGAACTTCTACAGCAATCAAAAACACTTACAGGGACATTTAGAAAAAGTCGTAGAGAGGTACCCAAACAATTTATTCCCAACAAAAACCTAGCGGAACACCCAAGCGAAATCTTGTATCAAAAGAAAAAAATAGAAGCGTTCTGCTGCTAAACACACAACATTCAGGCGTAAATTTATCCGCTGTAAAAACAGCCTATAAACCCCAAATCATTTTGGATTACAACAAACTCTAGTTGCATTTTTTAATTTCATTGTCATAGGTGAAATTAATGCATTTAGGCTGTATGTTGATAAATACGTCGACTATGAAAAACGAAAATCATTTCGAAGGAGGCTCTTTCCTCAAGATTTCGGCTTTGAGTTAGGTACACC
Organism: Vesta saturnalis; assembly: GCA_036346205.1. Classification (NCBI taxonomy): domain Eukaryota; kingdom Metazoa; phylum Arthropoda; class Insecta; order Coleoptera; family Lampyridae; genus Vesta; species Vesta saturnalis. The sequence continues at coordinate 900,459 of JARFJB010002093.1, forward strand.
TTTTATACAATCTCGTCCGCGTCAAGGTTTACATAAGGTTTACATAAACACATTCAAACAGCGATAGATATGGCACTAATAAAATGTTCAGAAGATCCAGAAGATACAGAGCCAGCTGAAAATCCCAAGAAACGTGGCCGTTGTAAACTTTTGCGTCAATCTTCCGACAGAAAATTCTCGTCCAAATGCGATAAATTTTATTTGCAAAGAATATTGAAAGAGAAAATAACATTTTGTAATACCTGTGGTGACCCAAACTAGTGTATTTTTTGAAAATTACTTTACTTCTTTCGATAAGTTCAGACAGATGTTTCTACTTTTTTCCGGTTACTTATATAATTATAAATAAATGTTTTTATTTCAAACAACTAATGGAGTCATTTTTGACCACCCTTGGTCATCCATGTATGAAAAAAAGGTTAATGATCTGAAGGTTAACAAATTAACATGGCAGTTTCCTATAAATTTCCTCTTCTTATCTTTCAACGCATACACATTTATCCCAAGCTTCTTTCGAACCACAAAAGAACCTACAAACTTCCCCTAATTTTGAAGTTTAACCTTCTGATTTATTTGACAATTTTACATTACATTACCCCATGCCAGTCGGGGAGGTACCACCGCCTTTACGGTATTGGTTTCTGGTATTTTCTGAGCTCCGCCCTTTCCTTACCTTTAATCCATTCTCATCCTATTATTCCTCTTGCCCTCACACCTTCCTCGGATTGAATGTCCAAAACTTAAAAAAAGGTGGATGTGGTTCCTAAGGAAAAATTCCGGACGTAAAATCCTGTCCCGTTCAAATGTCCGGAAGGTTAGGTTCCAAGCGGTTTAGGTTATCAAAAATACTCTATTTCTGATCCATTATTGTAACATCCGCGGTGTCAGCTCTAATCTTACTGCTCTTCACCAACATCTTGATCAATTTCAACCTGACATTTTGTTTTTACCTGAAACACGTCTCCTCTGAAAACTCCGATTCACCCGACTTGCAAGTTCTTCAATACACACTTCACTCTAGCTTTCGATACAAAAGAGGAGTGCGAGAGGATTTCTTCTTTGGAGAATTAAAAATTCGACACAATTTGTTTCTGATACTGTCATCCTAAATTTGTGAAATTCTAATGTTGCATGTATAGGTCTGCCAATGACAGTAACTTTCAAGACTTCTTTGATTAACTTAGTTTGAAAGTTGACCATCTGCTGTCTCAATTTCCCTCTTGCTATATCTCGTTTTTGGGAGGTTTCAATGATCATAACTTTAATTGACTTTAATTTTCATCTACTACTAATCCTGGTGGTCATAATATAGAAACATTTGCTATTTCATGTGATCTCACACAAATGATTTCTGAAACCACAAGAATCACTGATAACCGTAACCATGCTCCACACCTTTTAGACCTCTTTCTTACATCAATCCCACTTGTTTATAAAACTTCAGTTCCTTCCCACTATGTCTTTCTGACCATTCTCTAATAGAAATAACTGCTACTATTAGAATATTGTGGTGTTTTAAGTCAGTTAAATGACATGGCTTTTGGGATTTCTTAGCAACCTTCGCATGGCGTGACTATTGTTTTAAATCGTCCTCGTCTTCGGACATTGTGCTTTCAGTATCTGAAGCCATCCTAATGGGTATGGGAAAACAAAAGCGTATAGATCTGCTTGTTCTCAACCCTGGTGTAATAAGTCTTGTGCTAATATCAAGTGGAAATCTAATAAAACGGTCGAGTCATGCAGACTATCTTGGTGCTAAAAAACCTTCGAAAGTGTTATCACTAAAGCTAACAATTTGTTGGATGAACGAAAACACAATGAATTAGCTACATCTACTTTAGACAGCCGTAAATTTTAGTCTTTAGCTGGATTTATTTGCATTAAATGATTCTTTAAAAGATGCACCCCTAGTCAACTCTTCTTCATACGCTATGAACCCAATTCATTTTCCATACATGCTCCTAGAATCGATGATCGGTAGGCTTGATCCCAATCAGGCGACTGACCCAAACGGTATCCCAGCTATTGTCTTAAAGAAATGTTCCCCCGAACTAGTACCAGGCCTATCTAAGCTCTATTGGATTTCTATGGCATCTGGGAAATTTCCCTCATTATTGAAGTAAGCACATGTTCAGCCTATTTCCAAAAAAGGCGAGAGACCGATCCCTCTAACTACGGACGAATTGCTATCACTTCCATTTTGACTAAAGTCATGGAAACTGCCATCAATCAGCAACTACTTTCTTTCCTTAAATTTCCCAAACTTCTTAGTGAGCACCAATATGATTTTAGGTGATCTTCTTTCATATGTAACCCAAGTTTGGAACTATACATTAGAAGAATCCGATGAAACAGTTGGACTCGCTTTAGATTTTTCAAAAGCATTTGATCAAGTTTGGCATAAGTGTTTACTCGCCAAACTCACCTCGTGTGGATTAGCTGATACGCTCATCCAATCGGTTGCCAGTTTCCTTGATGAAACTCGAATACGTGTCGTTGTTCATGCCTTCTTTTCAAAAGAAGTTGGTGTTATCACGGGTGTGCCACAGGGATCAGTGATACCTCCTACACTTTTTGCTATACATAAATGATCTTATTTCTTCAATGACTAACCCGATTCATTGCTTTCTGACAACAGTACTCTCCATTGTAGTTCATCTCAGTAATCTAGTTAAATTTAAAGCTAACAAAATTCAGTGTTGGCTTGTGTCCGTCAAAGGAGGTCGATCATTTCCTATTATAAGCAAGAATGACTCAGATCTTAAGTCTTCAGATTCTATAGCTATGTTGGGAACCACTGTATTTTCAAATGTATTGGGATGACCGTCTTCTATCAGCTACTATAGCAGCTGCTCGTAAAATAGGATTTTGTACAGATCTAAGCGGTACTTTGCCTCCCGAGAACCCTTTTTGCTATATAAAGTCCAAATTCGACCTCATCTAGAATACAATTTTCACCTCTGGGTTGGTGCTTCCCAATACACTCTCGATATTGTGGACCGCAGTAAAAAAAGAGCGATTAGGCTTAAGGACACGCCCTTAACTTTTGACATACAGTCCTTTGACCATAGAAGAACGTTTTCAATTCTTTCTTTATTGGTATTACAATGGCTAATGTTCTGCTGAACTACATTCTTTCATAACATCTTCTGCACCTTTACTAGGAATACATTCAGGTCAATCTGCAGTAGAACTTGTACCAAACGGGCGCAATCCACTTTTTTCTACATTGTTTACAAACTCTGAAGTGATATTCCTTGGTTCTTTTTTTCCTTGGCCGGTGCCGTTTATAGGCAACTCTTGGCAATTCAAAATTCCTCTGTGCATACGCCTACGCTAGACTAAACAGCCTGTTCAGGACCACAATTATTTAAAAAATTTCATGTGTTACAGAATTTTGGCTTTTGTCCATCAAGGAAATCAATTTTGCCGCGACCATAATGAAATTGGTGTATAAATATATTTTTGGGTAAAATTCGGCCCTAATGCTGACCCATCGCTCATGGGCCATAGAATTTGGTTCTTGGCCATAAAAGAAATTACTTTTGTCGTATCCCTAACGAAATTGATATGGAAATATAGATTTTGGCGACATTCGGCCCAAATGTTCACGAACATATCATGGACGCAGCATTTTGCTGATAGTCATCTAGGAAATCAATTTTGCCGCTACCCTAACGAAATTGGTGTATAAATATATGTTATGGGTAACATTCGGCTCAAATGCTGACAAAAACTCGTAGAACACAAGATTTGACGCATGGCTATTGATGAAATCGATTTTGCCGTAACCCCAACGAAAATGGTGTATTAATGTAGATTTTGGACAGGATTCTGCCCAAACGCTGACCAACATTCCTGAGCTGAAGAATTTGAGTCTTGGGCGTCACAGAAATCAAATTTTGCGTTGGTGTATAAATATTCACTTTGGGCAACATTCAGCTCAAATGTTGACAAACACTCATGAGGCGCTCTTGATCATCGATTGAATCCATTTTGCAGCAATCTCTATGAAATTTGTGTATAAATATGTCCACAGATAAGAAAGTTGCGTTTTTTGGATTTTTTCTTTTTTTTTTGGTTTTATGGAAAGCGGATGCTCAATAAAAGTTTCTTATTTCGTTCTACTATACAACTTTTTGTAATGAAGTTTTTTCGTATCTTGTCCTGTTTTTCAAGATACTGATGAGCTTGCTTAGAGACCTATTTGCCCATATCTTTAACGTTTATCGGAGGATCTGGCTCGCAATCCCAAGCTTTAATTTATAATAAAGGAACTGAAAATTTCACCTCGTCTGGATAATTTCCTTATGGATTTACACCCCTAACCATACTCTATGCCATCCTTAATTAAATATTCAAGATGCATAGCTTTGCTTTCACCATGATAATTTACACATAATTAATCCAATCAAATCTCTAATAATCTTTGTTAAATATAATACTATTAAATATTTACTCGCGGGCGATCTAATCAAGTTCATCCCGGGCAGGCCTCCTGATTTCTAATACGCGCAAGATTCAATTTTGTTAACATTCTTCTCTTTTTGCCTACAAATAATAAAATATTCATTCAAAACGTAACAAATTGGAGGGGTTTGCGAAGAAGGGAGTCCTCCCCCATAAATTTCTTCCAAAACCTCAGAAGTTCGTTTTTACTGTTCTAGTAAGGTAATGTTTGTCATAATATTTATTATTCAAATTGCTACTTTACTAGAAAAAATGGATGAACGGCATGCAAGATTATCCAGTCACTGCCTACGCCATGAACACGCCGTCGTGTTAAGTTTCTATAGATGGTGCTTTGATAAACTTTCCCGTTTGGTCGTTGCGATTTTATATCTTTTCAGTGCAGATCCCTGTTAGCCGCGCAGAAAAAGTTCCATCGATAATCATATAATGCATTTATTTAATAAAATACTTACCTTTTTTGGGATTTTTTAACAGTGTAATTTTTATATTATACAATCTAAACGTTTCGTTAACACTTACAGTTATCTTCGTCAATAGTAATATCTAATAAAATTGTTAAAGATGTTGAAACAATTTTGTGAAAGTTGAAAAATTAAAACATAAACATCAGCCTGCTATTAATATAACAGTTTGAGAAACTGGTATATTAATAGATATTACTGCTGACGAAAATAACTATTAAGTGTTATCGAAACGTTTAGATTGTATAATATAAAAATACGCTACTAAAAAGCCAAAAAGATAAGTATTTTATTATGTGCAATAATAGTGAAAGTTTACATTTTCAAATACATTTATTTATTTACTAAGTATTGAAAAATCTCAAAACCCGTATTTCCTAAATGTTTAATGATTAATTATACATTATTTATTCTACATAATATTGGTTTTGAACTTTTTCAATATTTAATTAATAAAATTGTCATTCTTGGGTATGAATTGCCGATATATAACATTTATTTATTTTTTCAATCCCGAGACCTGGGTCCGGCAATATTTTCTCATGACATATCTCTGTATTCTGAAAAACTCTTTATATGAAAGTAGTAAAATAGTAAAGTCATTCATAACTAAAAAGTAAAAAGCCTAGTCAAAATACTAACAATATTTAAGGTAAGTAATTGATTATAGTGTGCTTTTATAATCATCTAAGGTTAGAAATGCTAAATCGTTACATTTTTTTTTAAATGTATGAATTTGCAGAATGGCTGATTTCTATAATAATTATTATAAGCTTTAATGTCCAACAGATATAACATCCAATAAATGATTATTATTAACAACAATGTATCACTTACGTAGTGTAACAAAAAGTTATTTAAAGAAACCTAAAAACAATGACCAAAATATAGCAATACTACAATAAAATAACGTAACACTAAACTTTGTGCATTAAACGTTCAATCATACGAACCATAGTGATCACTGAAGATCTAAACAAAATATCAGTTCGAGGTTGGGTTACTTCTGTTAGTAAACGCAATTGTTACGTTTAGAAGTATTGATAGTTCTGAAATTGTTTTTAAGCCATTGTGATATTAGAAAATACAGTTGCGTTGGTTTGATGTAACAGAATATATTTTGTACGTTATCCGGAAATAACGACAAATGGCGATAGGGCGCTAAGCTAGTTAGGTCGTTAATATAAAGGATAAATAATTTAGGCCCTAACCCTTGGGGCACTCCTGAAGTAGTATGCATGGGATTTGTAGAAAAATTGTTAAAAACTACATATGGAAACGGTTCTTAAGGTAAGTGTAAGTGCAACTTGTAATCTTTATAACTGTAATATTTCACGTTAAGACACATGATTTATAAGTACCAACCTCGTGCACAAGACCCTACGACGTTTTTTCTAGAGGGTGTCTGTGAAATTTTCAACATAGTTCATTTTAGCTTGACCATATTCAATTACCTTGTATTAAGAGCCTGGAGTCACGCATATTGTCAAATATAATATAGCGACCACTTTTTAAGTTTATGGATTATTGTCAACGAAAGAAAATAAAGTACACCCTCTTATTTCCCTGCAGCTCCACCACCCACAGAAATAAACTGGAGCCTCGGACGTTTAAGCCTTTAACATTTTTGTCAAATTGCTATTTGAGTTTTTGTGTTTTTGGGAACAAAAGAAAATAATTAACCTCTCTCATTTCTTACTGCACTGCTCTACCAACACCAAAAGATTTCAAGTTTTAAAGATATAGCTTCCGAAATGTTCATCACAGTTACACACATACGCACGCGCTCAAACACGTATACACTTGCACACATACACACACACGCACTCATGCAATGCGCAACACACCCCTAACCATATACATTAAGGAAGAATATTCTATAACAAAAAATATATGTAATTACCGTGTAAACGTGAATTTTGATTTGAATTTTGTTACGTAAGGGATGGTGAACCACCAAATCAGTTTTTGGATTTACAGTATATGCTTATTTTTACACCACGCAAACGTTGTGACGTTTTGGTTGGTTTAAAACCGTAGCACACACGACGCATGGCACACAACAGAAACCCACAACGCCTAACGCGCAACTCCTAATGTGCATCGCGCAATTCTCAATGCTCAACACGCAACACCCAAAACATCAAAACACACCTCTATCCAGTCACTTAATATTAAGGAAGGATATTCTATAAACAAGATTGTATATAACGTGAATTTTTATTTGAGTTTTGTTACGTAAGGGATGGTGAAGCGACCAAATCAGTTTTTAGATTTACAGTATAAGATTATTTTTATACCACACGAACGTTGTGACATTTTGGCTCACATGACGCACGGCGCACAACGCCTAACGCTCACCGACCAACACGTATTGAGCACTCAAGGCTCAACACGGAACACACAATATACCTCACCACACCTCTAACCAGTCATGTTACATTAAGGAAGAATGTTCAATAACAAAGTTGTATATAATTACCGTGGAAACGTGAATTTTTATTTAAATTGTATTTAGATTGAATTGTTAAGCCAATCTCTGTCTTCGTGACTACAGCAAAAGCAGCTGAACTTTTTTTCATTCTTTCGACAATCAATAAAGTAGCTTTCTTGATCGGTTGATTCTTACTAAAAACATTCCATTTGAGAATTTTTATTAACACCAGTTTGTGTTGTTTTAAATAAATCCTATTTTATTTATTAGTCAGCATTTTCACGTACAAAACTGCCTTTAAGCTCTTTGCTGAGTATTTTATCCACCATTCACAGACCATTGTCCCTTCTACCACTTTGCTGGTTTATGATTGAATCTACCTGACTAAGGGTTACATAGATGTACATTAATTGGTTCTTAATAACCATTATAATAATTAGCATTAATCCTGAGTAAATATTTTACATTACATTGATAAAAATGTTTATAGGTATGTACACCATGCGTATGTTGGATAGCAATAATGCTTTAAGTAACCTGTCGATAAGCGGAGGTCCTAACTCAACGATGTCACAAGCAGAAGTGGAACGTGTTGATACTTCTAGCGATAGTGCTGTTAGCTCAATGGGATCCGAACGAGTACCATCGTTATCAGATGGTGAATGGTGTGACGCTGGTTCTGACTCTGGCCATACTGCTGGAGATCATTATGTTGTGGATTATCACACAAGGTAAAATTAAAAAAAAAAAAACTTTAGTTGGTATAATAATTCTAATTTTAGCTCCAAGTATCGCCCTTACGATTATAGCTATGCCAGCCGTCAACACACCAATCCATTAGGAGGTACTGAAACTGTACGTATGCCACAAGTTGCTCAGAAGAAACATCAGATGTTCGGGAAACGTTACTTCCAAGTAAAGTCGTTAAATAAATTATGGTTTAATTTTATGATTTGGAGTTTTTAGGAGCAAGGTATGAACAGTACCATTACTCATCCAACACCAACACCAATTAAGTATGAGTATAGAGATCCTTCAACCTCGTCATATAGTAGCCCATCACAAGCTGAAGGAGTAGTTGGTTCTAAACTTCAAGAAATTAAATATTCTTGCAGCATGGAATTCAGCAGACACAATTCTATGGGAAGAAGTCCGATTCATCACATTCAACACAATCACACATATCACCTTCCTGTTGAAAACACAGGTGCTATGCAGAGACCAATCTCACGTGATAAAACAAAGTCACGGAAATCTGAGGAAGAGCATTTAACTCGTGATGAAAAACGAGCACGTGCTCTTAGCGTACCTATTACCGTTGAGGACATTATAAATCTACCAATGGACGAATTTAATGAAAGATTATCTAAATATGATTTAAGTGAAACACAGTTGAGTCTTATTCGCGATATTCGACGACGCGGAAAAAATAAGGTAATATTTTTAAGTTCATTTCAGAATTGATTTTATAGTAATATTGTATAGGTTGCAGCACAAAATTGTCGAAAAAGGAAATTAGATCAAATATTGAGTTTAGCTGATGAAGTGAAGGATATTCGAGATCGTAAACTTCGTATGTTAAGTGAACAGGACTTTGTTTTAGCTGAACGTCAAAGAATTAAAGACAAATATCAACAACTTTATAGACATGTATTTCAGGTAATTAGTTTATTTTTTATGAATTGAATCGTTCTCTGATCCTGTGACTTGAAAGATATTTTTTTTTATTTACATGCTACATAACAGGCCAAAGCCCAATTAAATGCAACAGCATTAAGTATTAAACAATACTAAATATTAAGTAGCAAATATAACATTTTCTAGCACAAACACCACTATTTAAATTACAACAAAAAGAGAAAAAAATTATACAAATTGAAGCTCTGAAATGGTTAACTTAAACATAGAGGTGTGGCATAATCCTTTAAAGGGTATACAATTTGATTTCAAGTCAGTTGGGTTGCATATCTATTTTTTGTGGAAAATTTGAACACAAAGCTTTAAGGTGCTCGAGGTCAATGAAATTTACTTATAAACATGTCATTAAGATTGTTAATCTTTTGCAGTGTTACCAGAAATTCCTACCTACTTCTAAACTTTTACCAAAGAGCAAATTTTATCGCTCTGTGCTTTTACCAAAGAACAGTAATTACTGCTGTTTACTTTTTAAAATGCTTATGCGTTTTTAATATGTATTTTTTTTTTCAGAAATGTACGTTCACATATACAAGTCAAATATTTGAAATATTATAACTAACATTACTCAAATCAGTAAAATGTAAATTTATACATTTTATTTTATCTTGGGAATAGTATCACATATGCAAATCTAATAAATTAATTAGGTAGTTATCATTTCAAAATTTGTACATACAACAAGACTTTATAAATCAGGCACGTAAGAAATGATCAATGACCTTGTGTTAATGCATAATATATTGTGTGTGATATTTATTTAATGGATGCCATGCGTTTTAATTCATAAAGTAGGTATAGCACAGCAACCCCTGAAAATTCGTCTGAAGGGGCAGATTTGAGATTATAATTTTAAAAAAATATGATTTCGTTCAGAAATTGCGCCAAAATTTTTCTGTCGGAAAGCGAAAGAAACTTAAGTCGTTGTGGGTTTTGCCAGTTCGCTCGCAGTTAATTTAACACGCGCGAATTAGAAGCCATACTTCAGTCTAACGCTCTCCCGGCTATGCTATTTTGGCTACATACACTTATTTCAAAAGAGTCGGTTAAAACCACACAATTTATTTTACTAAATTTGTTTAAAAAAAAATTAATTGTTGCAATGTTATTAACCTACATTTTTTTTTTTTTATATGATTGTGGACCTGAACAGGCTAAATAAGGCCTATCGTGCTAAAGCACTCAGGAACACTTAGGAGGATGGATAGAGGGATAATGAATTGCCAATAGATGCCTATGAACAGCTACCTTAAATTTTCTCATATCATAAGTGAGAGGAAAACAGGAACTAGGGAGATCATTCCAGAGTTTAGAAGCCGTGTAGAAAAATGTGGATTGCGCCCGTTTGGTACGACAAGTGGAGATTTGTACTGCATACTGATGATGTGATTGAGCGAACCGAGTGTTTCTCGCAAAGATAGCCGGAGATGGTATCAAAGAATGTAATTCACCAGCACAATAGCCGTTGTAATAACGATAATACAAAGAAAGAACTGAAACCATCCTTCTATGCTCAAGGGACTGTATGTGAGAAGTTAAAGACGGGTCATTTATAAGCCTAATCGCTCTCTTTTGAATACGATCAACGATATCGAGAGCGTATTGGGGAGCACTAACCCAAAGGTGAGAATTATATTCCAGATGAGGCCGAATTTGGGCCTTATACAGCAAAAGGAGTTGTCGAGAGGTAAAGTACTGCTTAGATCTGTACAAAAGCCTATTTTACGAGCAGCTGTTTTGGTAGCTGACAGAAGATGGTCAACCCATGAGAGATTTGAAGATACAGTCATACCCAACAGAGTAATAGAGTCTGAAAACTTAAGAACTGAGCCATTCATACTTACAACAGGAAATGATTGATCTTTTTTGGCGGACATAAGGCAACACTGAGTTTTGTTAGCATTAAATTTAACTAGATTATTGCTTCCCCATTCGAGAATACGTTGAATGTCTTTGTTGATTGAATTTGCCATTTCAGCTTTAATTTCTTGATTTGACATAGAAGGTGGATTATCACTATGAGTAGACTGAGATGAACTACAGTGAAGAGTGCTATCGTCAGCAAAGCAATGAATTAGATTAGTTGTTGAAGAAATAAGGTCGTTTATGTACAGCAGAAAAAGTGTAGGCGCTATAACGGATCCCTGTGGTACGCCCGCGTTAATGCTAACTTCTTTTGAAACATGCAACATTAGGCCCCGGAGTGATTCGAACCCTCGATCTCCTGTTTACTAGATAGGCGCTTTAACCAACTAAGCCACGGCGCCGTTGAATGTTAGAGTTCATGTCAATGTTATTTTAGTACGTATGGATCAAGTATGGATTCGATCGTATGCAATTTCATGTTATTATCAAAGAGCAATTTGTTCCTTGCTATTATGTTATTAATTTTTATATGTTTATATTAATTAATCGAGAATCAAGGAAGAAACGGAACTGCGTTTATGGTCCATGTAGAGATAACAGACAGGTTTTTTTTTTATGATTGTGGACCTGAACAGGCTAAATTTGGCCTATAGTGCTAAAGCACTCAGGAACACTTAGGAGGATGGATAGAGGGATAATGAATTGCCAATAGATGCC